>NW_023613016.1:0-48835 GCF_013339725.1 Rhipicephalus microplus
CGGAAACCCATCGTCCCTTTTTTTGTCGTCTTGCTGTGCTTTTACTTTGCGCCTTGTGTCTTGCTTTCGCTTCTCTGCCTTTTGTTAGTTCACCTCAGAACCGTCAACTCAAATTACTGGGACTCTGGAGTCGGTGTGCGTGTGGGGCTGTCACGCACTCTTTGGTAACGTTACTGTATTCTAGCAACACATAGAATTGATGCTTAATTAATGTACTCTAAAGGTACGCCTATCTGCCCCGCCGCGGCGGCCTAGTGGCTAAAGTACTCGGTTGCTGACCTGGTCGCGGGATCAAATCGCGGCTGCGGTGGCTGCATTTCCGATGGAGGCTGGAAATGTTGTAGGCCCGTGTGCTCAGATTTGGGTGCACGTTAAAGAACCCCAGGTGATCGAAATTCCCGGAGCCCTCCACTACGGCATCTCTCATAATCATATGGTGGTTTTGGGACGTAAAACTCCACATATCAATCATCAGTTGCGCCTATCTTTTGTAAGCCCGAAAACAAAATGTACCTACAGCCAAACGTGAAGCGCCATCATGAGAACGTCGGTGAGCCAAGAACAATAAAACAAGACATGCGCTCGATGGGCTATTCTTTCCATATTTTTCCTGCATCGTGCGGCATTCGTTTCTTTTGAACACGAGGACTACGGTATGCCAGCTCTGTTCTACAGCGAAAGCTGCTATGAGATCACAACACGAGTCACGTGTGGCGCCGTAGTTGCCCACCACCGCCGTTCGTGTCCGTGACCACTATCGCACTTAATAAAAAAAATCAGTAAGTAAAATACACCAAGGACACAGTGGGATTGGATTCTGGGTCCTTGTGTGTCAACCCAGCATTCTACCATTGAACTGAAACTCGTCTTTTTTAGGTGCGAAGCTCCTCTTAGTCTATCCTTGTCACGCTTCACCGAGAGCAGAAGAGACAAGAAAGAAAATAAGGCAGAAGAAATAGGTGCCATTTCTCTTCTCATGTCCAAGGGCGTTACTTTGCCGCTACTCTCCTAATGGCTGCTTCGCGCGCTTTGCCTGAATGCGCGGAGAACGAGTGCTTCTCTAAGTCTTCTGAATAGTCGCCGTACGTGGCGGATGATTGGTGAGGCATGGACGAAAGACAGCGGCGGGCGCGTTGAGGACGCTTGCGCTCGGCTTTTTTTGGCTCGCGTCTAGTGGTGTTAGCCGTGCGCCGTCTGCATTCTGGAACGCGATGGAATGCATGGACTCCCGCACGGACGGACGGAAGCTTCGCCCTATACTCATTATCATTCACTCCGTGGATATGCTGTGATTGTTTTTCTTTCTCACATGGTATTTGACACAAATGCCGCTTACGTATTTAACTAGCGCACAACACAAATAAGGTCGATTTGACAAATGTACAATGGACGTTACAAAGCAATTCCCACATAACACAATGTCTAAAGGCGTATTTGAGCAGCATAGTTCATGAACTCAGTGCACCAGTCCGGCTGAAATCGCAGTTCGTCATAAAAGTAATTTAGCTGCATAGTCATTTGTACAAAGTGGCTTCGCGAAGACACCATTGGTTCCACATGCCTTTCCAACATGCGAATTTTCCATAAACTATGCATGCTCATTAACAACAGCATGTAAACTGGCCTATCATTGAGTTTGGGTGGTGCAAGATACCGGATACTGTGAGAATTTAAATTCAGTCGTTTTTCAAAAGCCCTCTGCAGGACGACCAGGAAAATTATACTCTCCTTACAACTAATAAAACAATCTTTCATTGTTTTTGGAACCTCGGAGAGGTGGCAGTTAATTGAGGGTACAAATATGCCTTTGGTGATTAAGCAGGTTTTAACAGATAGTGTTATGTATGCACTTTGTAAAAAAATTCGGCAGATCCCACGTATCTGGGAATCAACTTTATGCGAAGCACGCGGAGGGAAGGTGGCCGTGTTGCATTTTTTTTATTGAGCGACACGCCATGAAATTACACCTAATATATGTACTAATGTTACACGCAGAGACATGTGTTTTAGAGTTGGAGATTTTTATATAACCAGTTTTTCACTTGCATATGAAGCGCTGATGCTCGCGAAGATGCTGACCCTTGAAACTGCTACATAAATCAATTTCGGAGTATGGCAGCTCACCACAATTGACGGTAGCCCGACGTGACAGCTGTATAAAAGGAGCACATATGTAATGTTTATAAAATTGGGTGGGCAGCTCTGCAACCACTATTGACGTTTCACGGAGATTACATAGCGCCTATTTGAAAAGTAGTTCCGAGACCTGGCGTAGCTCTGCGGTAGAATGCTTGACTGCCACACAGAATGGTTGGGTTCGATTCCTGCTTGGACCCTGAAATTTATTATTTGCATTCGTCGGGTGGCCAACGCTGCTTATGTCAGGTTTTTCTTAACACTGACATTTATTCTGTGTCTTGGTTGGGTCGACGCTACCGATGTCGGGTATTGCTTAAGGCTCACGTGTTAGAATTGCCCATTCTCGTCGTACCTGGGTCCACTACGTAGTACCTGGGTCCATACTAAGGGTCCATCAGCTGTGGCACATAACTGCTTACCAGCGGCACATACCCGCCCGTGAGTATGTGACACTGCCCGACGGGACGTCTTTGACGACGTACGTGACTGGATTGTGACATTATTCTTGTCTTGACGAGCGCGTCATATTCGTCAAATCATCTTACTCTACCATGCTAATTTTGCTTCACGCCAAGTTGAGGGGGTGACGCTGAGAGCGCCCAAACGTAAGCGGCGAGATAGATAGATAGATAGATAGATAGGTAGATAGATAGATAGATAGATAGATAGATAGATAGATAGATAGATAGATAGATAGATACGCTCAAAGTCGCCGAAGTTCGCTAAGAAATGCTTACCAAAAAAATGGCAGATCCCACGTAGAGTGAGAATCGATGATAAGCGAAGCACGAATAAGAGAGCTTAACGTATGTCACTTTAAAAACAACACAACATTGCGAGGTGGAGGTAAATGATGCCGTACATGACTTCCGCGTCATGATTATCATGTTCGAATGTGTCGTTTACCTTCATAATCCATTCACGTCACGTGATACCAAATTCAGTATATATAAAGCAAGCGAAATGGCCGCGAGCACGCTATAAGCGTGGAATGTTGTCATGTACTTACATGACCCACTTGTCAGGATTATCATGTTTGCGCCAGTCATATATTTCGTCATTCATTGACGCCACGTAACACGAAATTCGGTATAACTGGAGCTAGCAAAACGGCCGCGAACACATCATGGAGGGCCCAATATACTTCAATGTAGCGTTGACGCGCGCGCACGCTGGGCACAGCGACACTACGTCAGCAAAACGCGAGCACTCTATATAGTCTGACGCCAGGTGCGACCGACGCGACCAGCATCCGTCGGCGCGGCCCGACGGCAACCAGCGCGAAATTCGTGCCAGTGCGCTACCCAGACAACACTGCGTCTCTCTCTTTTTGTGACGGAGGGACGTCGGACGCACTGAAACGCGCATACGTCGAAGCAAGTCAGCGCAGCGCGTGCCTGCGAGTATATGGCAGGACCGGTGCCTGGTGTGGTAACGCCGGCTTGATGCGACGAAATGAACGCCGGCGAGCACACGCACCACGCCACGTCGAAATGTATTGGCGTCCTTGACTGTGGCATGTAGTCATGTTTTCACATGACACGCATCTCATGATTATCATGTTGGCTTAAGTCGCATACTTTCGCCATTCATTCGCGTCCCGTAATACCAAATTCGGTATAAGTGAAGCTAGCGAAATGGCTGGCCAGCGCATCATGAGCATGTCATGTAGTCATGTCGTTACATGACACGAATCTCATGATTATCATAGTTGCACCAGTCGCATATCTTCAGTCATCCATTCACGTATTGTAATACGTAATTCGGTATATGTGACGCTAGCGAAAAGTTATACTCTCCTTACAACTAATAAAACAATCTTTCATTGTTTCTGGAACCTCCGAGAGGTGGCAATTAATTGAGGGTACAAATATGCCTTTGTTGATTAAGCAGTGGTACGAAAAATGGTAGGTGTAAGCTTAAGAGACAAGAAGAGAGCAGAGTGGATTAAGGAACAAACGGGTGTTAAGGATATCATAGTTAAAATCAAGAAGAGGAAATGGACATTGGCCGGGCGTGTAGTGCGTAGACAGGATAACGGCTGGTCGTTAAGGGCAACCGACTGGATTCCCAGAGAAGGCAAGCGGGTTATGGGGAGACAGAAGGTTAGGTGGGTAGATGAGATTAGGAAGTTTGCGGGTATAAGTTGGCAGTAGCAGGCACAGGACCGGGTTAACTGGCGGAACATGGGAGAGGCTTTTGTCCTGCAGTGGACGGAGTCAGGCTGATGACGATGATGATGATGACGCTAGCGAAGCGGCCGCAAGTGCGTCATGAGCGTGTCGTGTAGTCATGTTGTTACATGACGCCTATGTCCAGATTTTTATGTTAGGGTCTGTCGCTTGTGTTTGTCATGCAATCATGTCATACCATAAAAGTTTTGCAACATGCCATGTGAACAAAACCACCGCAAGAGCTGCAAGACCATGAAATGTAAATCATGACATTCATGACACACATGTCATGATTTCATGCCATGACAAGTCAATGTGTTCTTACAGTCATGTTATGCCATACCAAGTTTGGTATCAATACCATTATCGAAAGGGCCAGAAGAGCTAAATGTCGTAGGTGACTAGATAGATAGATAGATAGATAGATAGATAGAAGATAGATAGATAGATAGATAGATAGATAGATAGATAGATAGATAGATACGCTCAAAGTCGCCGAAGTTCACTAAGGAATGCTTCGCATTTAAAAATGTCTTGGTTATTGGTAGATTAGGTATTTTCGTTACACGTAATAGCACGTCATAACTGGCCAATTCAATATAAAATTAGCAGTAAAGCGGGGTCATAAATAGCACATCCAATACAGCATAAGATAGGTCGTTTCTTGAGCAAGAGAACAAGTATTCATTGGGGAATCCGGCTGTCAGAAAATGCACAGATTCGTACACTTCACGCAACCCTAGCAATATGGAGGGGATGAAAAATAAGTAGATAGCCCTAAATTCCGTAAAGCATTCGTGAAATTAACTTGCAAATATGTTCGAAGGAGTGGATGAGAGCAGTAACGAAAATAGGAAAAACGTTACAACTGTTGTCTAATAAAGAGGTGTACCAACCCCAGAGCACCTGCGCAGACTGGTCGAAGAACATTGCCTTGTGTCATAGGTTCATGGATTGATAACTAAATAATAGGAGCCAACATACGGTTAAATTTCTGTAAGTTGGGGCGGGGGGTGGGGGGCGTGCTGACACCCCCTGCAATTATGTTTGCACTGCGGGGCACACGTGTCTCACCCAAAAGCCGCATTTAGGGTTACAACTACCAGGCGGTAGGTGGCGTTGTGTTCGCCTTGATCACCACTATCATTATCATTATGGTTGGTAGAGTGGTAGCGCTGGCGGTGACCCCTGGCAGAAAGCAAGCCTTGGTGGTGGGCTAGAGTTGAGCGAGTCTCTTCACGCGTAGCGGTTGCTGCGAACGGTTCTCTCTAGCGTGGGTCCTCGGCGCGTGGCACCACGGGCCGCCCGTCGGGGGCCCTCGTAGTAAGTCAAGCGTTGACGACGCCGCTTGAGTGTGTTATTGAGTTTGTCGTGTTATTGTTTGTCATGTTATTGCGTGTTTGTCGTGTTAATGTGTTTGTCATGGAGTGCATGGTAATGTGTACGGATGTCCTAGCGTGTTGATAACGATTGTTGTATTGATTTGACCGACAATATTGTCGTTATAAATTATTAAATAATTGTATTTGCTGTTTGGTTTGTACCGACTGCGTTTGCTGCGTCCTTTCACTCCAAGAGCGAGAGCGTGGCGCTCGCCATTTCAAGACCCCACAATGTGAACTCTCGAAGAACAAACTATTCGCAATGCGCAGAAGATTGTTGTTGCCAGAAACAGGTTGCATGCTTTGGTTCCGCCAAAGATAGAGAGGTTAAAAGGAATAAACATCTGAGAAAGGTGCTTTAGGTTAGGTACACATTCTTTCCCATAATGTGCACTTCATCAATATGCATCTAATGGAACGCCTAGATATTTTGGCAGAACACAAGACCATTCTATATCCTGAAAATTGGTAGGTTTATAAGTACATGGACCAAAGCACAGCCCCAGCTTTTAGCAATCTTCATTCGTGCTCCTGAAAATTTTCTGAATTCTTCGATCGTTGACACCACCGTATCTGTACAAAATAACGCTTGGTCATCCGCATACGCCAATACCTTCACCTCATTCTCAAAAGCACTGAAACTGCGGACAATACTAGATCGAACCGCACTTAAGCGCAGTGGCTCCAAGTAACGAGCAATAAGCATTGGCGACGACGGAAAGCCCTGTTTCAAAGATGAATTAGGAAACACAGGCTTTGAAAGATATCCATTAACAATTAGCTGAGTTGAAAATTCATTGTAGCATAGTTTCACACATTATAGTGGAGCCAACGTCGGCATGTTCGAGAAGAGAAAAGAGAAAAGAATGTCGAACCCGATCAAAGGCCTTCACTAAGTCCACTTGTTCATGTGAGTGGGAACAATGCGAGCAATATGTATGTTAGACTGCATTTAGAAACCGTTCAGACCGCAGGTCTGATAGGCACTGATAAGTGTCGACATTCTGCGACATTCTGTTTGTATCGACAGCCTGTTTGAAAGTACCTTTGCAAAAATTTATAGTCAACGTTGTCCAATGTAATTGGTCTAATGGTCTAATTGGTCTAATTGGTCTAATAATGTCACAATCCCATCGCGTACGTCGTCAAACACTTTCCGTCAGACTGTGGCACATACCCATGGGCAAGTATGTGCCGCTGGTATGCGGGTATGTGCCACAGGTGACACTTAGTATCTATCCATGAACGACAAGGGCACACAAGGGCAATTTTAACGCGTGAGCCTTAAGAAATAGCCGACAACAGTAGCGTCGACCCCACGAATACAAAGAATAAATGTCAGGGTCCCAGCTGGAATCTAAACCAAGCATGCTGCGTAAAAATGAAGCATTTTACCGCAGAGCTACGCAACTACTTTCCAAATAGACACTAATCTTCTCGAAACGTCAATGCTGGTTGCAGTGCTACCCACTTATTTTATAAGCATTACATATTTACTTCTTTGATGCAGCCGTTACGTCGGGTTATTGTCAATTGTGGTTAGTTGCCGTGCGCTGAAGTTGATTTATGTAGCAGTGTCAAGGGCCAGCATCTTCGCTAGCATCAGCGCTTCATATCAGCTTCTGGTGTTGCTAATACGCATGTTCCAGTTGGCATCGTTCCGCTATTGCAAAAAAATGGGTGTATAAACATCTGTGACTAGTTCAACATATTACTGCTGTGCGTGCAAGATTTGTAAATATATTTAGCGCCTTCTCATGACGTGACGCTCAATAAAGAAATTGCAACACGGTCACCTTCCCTCCGCATGTTTCGCATACCGATGATTCTCAGGTGCGCGGGATCTGCCGAATTTTTGATCTCAATTTTTTTATTCCATTAATTTGATTGTTTTTGATATTAGGAACGTATAACGAAACCATTCATAGATAGAACTTCATCAACCACTTTCTAAATGAAACATATGTTTCTCTTTTGTTTTGAGTTGTTCTGAATACGCGCCAATTGCTTTACCGGCTTTTTCAATATTGTTTTGGTTAGGTCCCCAAAAATATTTCGCATTCCTTTTTCGAATGTTGATATTTTGACAGTAAATGCGGCTTAAACTCGAATGAAAAAATGGGTGAGGAAGCATCATAAAAAGAACAAAAAAATGGCGTTACACTACGGCAAGTTAGTTAACAGAAACATTGTCTAACTTCATAATAAACCAAACAGCAACAATGCATTTTTCTCTATCCTCCAGCCATCGTTCGGCTCTCCGACAGGGCAAGAATGAAACTTTCCATCCAGAAAATACAACGCCATATGTTTCTCCTTGCTCTGTTCTTGTAATTTGTTTACTTTCGCTGTGGTAGCATCTCAAGAAAGTATGGTTCTTCGTGTCATTCTGTCATCGGACAGCGTGCAGTATTTATGGTCTTTTGTCGAAGTGTCCACACCAAGCAAAACACTCAGTGATCAATCATTCCTGGTCCATTAGACAAAGACGTCGCAATTCGTCTCTCGTATAAACATGCCCCTATGCCCGCTTTGTCACGATTACGGAATACACTGGGGTATTCAGTGCACAAACCTTTGGCTAAGCATCGCCCTTACGCCACAAAAACCCACATATAAACATCGAATGTACTGACTAGAGCACTTTCTGAGCACTAGTCTGCAACATTGTCCCTAAAGAGAAAAAAAACAAGAAAAACTAACTTAGGTTTGGCGCAAGAAACACACACACACACACACACACACACACACACACACACACACACACACACACACACACACACAAACTAGGAGCCTTTTCATTGTGCAAAAGTGGATCAATTGGAAAGTGTCTTAGCAAAGGATGCAGGGTGATATAAAAATAGGAACTGCAGCCAGCCACAAAACCCGCTACGAGATCCGAAATAACTATTAGATCCTTCTGAATTTGACATCTGCTCCTTTAAAATTTCTATTTGAGAAGCCTACAGGGTTCGTTTTAGAAGTGTGTCTGTCTGTCTGTCTGTTCGTCCGTCCGTCCGTCTGTCTGTCTGTCTGTCTGTCTGTCTGTCTGTCTGTCTGTCTGTCTGTCCCTGCTGAGTGAGTCATCAAACTAGGCGGTTACGAACCACGACAAGCTAGGAGGGACAGACCCGCGGCTTTAGAAGCTTCACTCCTAAAACATGCGTCCTGCTCAGTTGGAATCTCACTGAGCTCTGCAATCCCAAGTTCATGTAGGTGTGCTTAGCGCTAGGATGGTGTCGTAGCGGAAGCTAGGTCTACGATGTAGTCAAACGCAGCGCATACCGCAGCTTGCACACACGCGCGAACATGCAGCTCGTGCAGTACGGCGGAGCAGGAACGACTGACCGGAAGAGCCAACATGGTCCTTGTTGCCGTGTAAACCCGGACCCCCGACATGGTGTTTTAGTGGGAGGTGTCAAGGGGTGGGTCAAAGGCTGATACCACCCTAGAAGACAGAGGCGGAGCGCACATGAAAGTTCGCTAGCGTCAGAGAGGAGGAAAGAGACGAACATTATCTGTATGCGCCGCCGGCTGAAGTGTCCACACCTAAAATTTTAAAGACGATAGTCTTCTCGAAGACCTTTGAAGCAAAAATTTCGGTCTGTCTGTTTGTCCTCTCCTAACGACACTTTAAGGCCTAAACGGCGCCAGACGATACTTTGAACGGCCGACCCCATTCGCTGCGCTAAGCGGATGGGATCGATTCATACTTAGTGTTATTGTCGTTCATACTTGTGCGATTGTCAATTAAAAAGCAATTATTGCGAATATCTGAGGCTCCATAACAACACCTCAATATTCTGTATGCGTGCCTTTTTACTAGAAAAGGCACACATAAGTGATTCTAAGGACCGTAGCGTTTATCTCGCTGCCCTGACAATGCAACGCTTGCACGAAAAGGCAAGTGTTTCCAACGCTTTGCTAAGACAACACGGTGGTGGCAACTACCCGTCACGTTGCGTTCTACACCTTATCCCATCCGAGGCGGGCACGCACGCCGCGGGCTTTGTTCTCCAAGAAACTGCTAGATGGCGCTCATGTCTCACGTGTGACGTGAATTGATGTGCTCGTTCGCCTCCGCTGCACGCTCGAGGCACTCTAAAGCAGCGCCTCCAGAATACTATTCACAAATTTTCCTGCCAGAGCGTCAAATAAACGTTTTGTTCACTCTCTCCAGGCGCAAAAGTATCGTTTTTGACGGCATTTGCAGTGTAACATGCAGATACGGGGCCAATTTTTTCTTACACCATGCTCACAACCAACGACGCCGCCGCTGAAACTGGCACCGATGCCGGAACGCACAACATAAAAAATATTTTTAAACACTCTTTGGCTAACCACTACACATGTTTGCTAACCACTACACATGTTTGCTAACCACTACACATGTTTGGCTAACCACTACACATCTGTCTAGCAGTCCCTAGCGAGCTCTACGTCCTCGGTTTTCTCTTCTTCCCTCCCGGTGTCCTGCGTTCTAGTTGCTCCGTTCCGGTTCATTTTTTCAACATCATTCTCGGCGGGCCCAAGTGAATCGGAGGCTTCGAGCAAGCAAATCTTTTGCGCAGGATGATTCACAACAGAACCGTTGGCACGACGGATCGAACAAGCGCGCACAATGTTATCTCTCCCTGGCAATAGCTTAAGCACTCTGCCCATTTTCCATTACGTCACTGGTGCTGTGTCTTCTTGCAAGAGCACTACATTACCAACTCGGAGCTTTGTTGTTAGGCATGTCAAGAGATTGTGTGCCGACCACAGCAATAGCAGATACGCTCGTTTCCATCTTTCGTTGCAGATCAACAGATATGTGAGGTTCTGATGGGCACCGTTGTGGAAATGATGTGCTGCATTTACCCAGCCAGAAATGCCATGTAGTTAGGGGCTGTAGCACGTTAGACTCACTTCCAAGATAGGTAAGGGGTCTGCTGTTGATCGCAGCTTTAACCTCACACAGCACCGTTGTGAGGCCTTCCACGTTGATACTACTGCGTCCGGGTGACTTCTTGAGCGCAGTTTTTGTCGTACGAATGAGGCGCTGCCACCATCCACCCCACAATGGAGCGCGTCCTGTGATAAACTTTCATTGCATCCTGATCTCCACGGCGTACTTGCGAAGAGCAGTTAACGCAGATGCAAACCATCTAGCAGAACTCCGAAACGTCTGGGCGTTGTCAGAGTACACAATTGAGAGTACATCACGGCGTGCGACGAAACGGCGAAGGGGAGCAAAGTTGTAGCGGTGGTCATGTCTGATGTTTGCTCAAGGTGAATGGCGCGTATGATGGCACACAAAAACAAAATTATGTAGGTTCTTCTTGGACCACTTGCAGACTTCGCGTACAGCGGCCCGCAGTAATTAAGCCCAACAACCGTCAAAGGGTTGGTTTCCGTAATTTTTTCGCGAGGAAATTCGGCTATGGGGGCTGTAATTACTGTAGTTTTCCAGCGCTGGCACATTCTACAATGAAAAAATTATCCTCTTCGCGGTTTGACGCCCTTTGAATAACCAGAAACACTCTCGAAGCTCAGTTAGGGTTGCTTCAGCACTACCTGGGATCGTACGCATATGTGCTGCCGAAACGAGCAAGCTGGGGCGCTTTTGTTCACTTGATAGTAAGATGGGGTGACGAATGTCCTGTTCAGCGTGCAGCTCTTGCAGTCGCCCACCGACGCGAAGTAGGCCGTTCTCATCCATAAACGGGCACAAACGAAGCACAGGGGATGTTGAAGGTAATGGTAGACCTTTATGCAGCGCTTGTACCTCGATTGGGAACGAGTTTTCCTGCATTATAAGCAGCCAATAATGCTCAGCTTGAAATAATTCTTTTGCTTTCAGAGAACCAGACGCTGATGGGAAGCATCTTGTGCGGCATCTGAAACACTGTATTCATGGAGTTACTTTTAGCAGTCTCGCTAAAGAGCTGTAGTTTTCCAGGGGCACGACACCGTGGCGAGCATTATTGGCGGATGAACAAACGGATGTGATTTCTGCGGAAAGCTCTCGATCATTCTTCGGTTGTTGCGGTTCGGTGAAAAATATTTTTTCGTTAGATTCACTGACGTCTATACCTTCGAAATACCTTGTTTTGTCATACAGTCAGCTTGGGCCACTTAGACGATTTGGTAAGATGGGAAAGTGATTGTCCTCGAGTGATGACATCGGCGGGTTTTTCTTTGCTGCTACAGTGAAACCATTGGAAAGGTCTGCTGCTGGATTTCAGTGACACTGTGTACTACGAATGGTTCCAACTTGGTCACTGAGCTCTTTATCTAGTTCAGTGCCAGAAGCGAGTCCATCCAAAAGGTAACAGTGGCCTGTTGGAAAAAAGGAACCTTGTTCATGTAGCGTTTAAGCTGCACCGCGATGGTGCATGCCAGGAGCTCCACGCGTCGAAGCGATACCATTTTCAAAAGAGCAAGTCTGCCCCTTGCTGATCAAGAGTCGCGTGAAGCACGTTTCGGGTGGCGGGTTCACTCGTACGTAAATGCAAGCACCCTATGCTCTAGGACTGGCATCTGTGAAGATGTGCAGCTTAAATAAAAAAGGCTTATTTTTGTCTGATAAGAATATATATCATGGAATAGTGATGGACGAGTCGGACAGCTCAGAACACCAACTATTCCTTTCGGCCTGTTCCCCTTCAGACATACTGGCATCCCATGCAACATTTTTCTTCTATAGATTCCGGAATACCATTTTAGCCTTAATGGTGAATGGAGCGAGATAACCCAGTGGGTCGTACACTCTGGCCAATGTTTTCAGAGCTGTAAGTTTGGTTGCCGGCTTTCGGCGGCAAACATAGCTGCGTGCTCAGTGCCCAGGATAAGGTGATCGCCTGAGCGTTCCCAGGGAACACCTAAAACCTTCATCATTAGATTGTCTCCAGCCTAATTTTCGATGGTGCAGCTGTCACGCAAGAATCTTTCTTTCAACTCGTCGCAATTTGAGGCCTACTTGCGAATTTCCATGCTTGCCTCGTAGAATATTTCTTTCGTTGTTTTCATAAACCTTCATTGCCGCCTGAGTGCTGGGTAGCCCGATGATAAGATCATTTACGTAAAACGCGTGCTCCAATAAGGCTACGGTTTCTGGATAGTTCTGCTGACAAGATAACAGGTGATGATGAATTGTAGCCGCCAAAAGAAACAGGCTTGATGCAGCTCCAAACGGTATTCTGGTCACCCTCCAAGTTGTAATTGGTGGCATGGGCTCTTCCTTAGTTGGCCGTCGTTCCAGCCACAAAGACGTTTCGAGAGGCACTGCGAGCAACAGGATCAGCGGCAGCAAACAGTCTCGTTCGTTTATGCCTGTCTCTCCTTAGCATAAACAGCGTGAATGGCGGACACCTTTTATTTTATGCGTGGGAGAAAAATAACGGCGACTAAAACTGTAGCGCAGCAAGCATTTTGTGATCGCGAGCAGTCGTTTAATGTATAGCAGTGCCATACTCCTTGAAGATGCCCATAGCGGTAGAACGCGGTGGTGGCGGTGGGCCTCGCTTATTAGCCAGTGAAACTGAATGTGTGCCATTGAAGTGCTCATGCATGGCCGCTTAAGCTTTGTGTACGATTCAGGGTATTTTACGGATTCCCACACAGTACTGCTAATGCAAATCGAGTCAATGCGATAGAGCAGCAGGTGATATTGAAGTTGAGGTATAGTTAAAAAACATTGAATATTAGACGGGTTTTATGACAAAAGTTATGTTTGTTAAAAGACATCTATCGGACCACCATGAACTTTTACTTGAGTCATGAATGTGAATTGCTTAGTTACTCAAAAAAATCCTACCTAGATTATACGGGAGGTCAAAATACAGCGCCTATATTTACCCGCTGACTAAAGCAAGTTGTGCAGTGCGAGTGGCGAGCCGTTGCCACTGTGAGTGTTTAATAATATGCGGACGTTGTGTTCATTTTTGTGTACGTGCGATCTGTAGTAGTGTGCTTTAAAGACATATATTTTTGGATTGTCATCTGGTGCAGCTGCGTACTTTTTTAATGGATTTAAATATTTACTCTCATACTTAGCAATAAAGTTCCCTGATGAATGTAAATAAATACTACCCTATATTCACTAAAGTACACTGCGCTTTTGGGGTACAAGTTTTTTCTTCCTTATTACGGAGTTTGTAAAATCTTCATCGTGGGGTGCGCTAGAGGAAAAGTGATGTACTACCATCTTGCCCCTCATCTCGGTTTGCTTACAGTGATATACGGGTACGGACAGCTGCGTAAAAAGTTCTGCGATATGTTGTTCAATGGTATACATAGCGATGGCTGTTGGTAACTTGGCCCACAAACGCACAGCGTTCAACCATTGCGAAACGAACACTGTGATGGATGAACATGCTCTCACTTTCAGAAGAGAAAGGAATATGGGAATTTTTTCATCATTATCATCTTTCCTAGCTTGTGGCGGTAGTACATTTCGGGTATGGCCCCATCGGGACTAACCAAATGCGTCCTGAACGATATTGCTAATCTGATGCACCTTGATGGGTTATGGCTTCTTATTTTCGGCTGTGTTTGTACTTCTCCATCCCGAGTTGGCCAGCAGAACTTTCCATGTATATGTAGACATCCATTAACGAATACGCCACGGGAGGCCTTCTCGTGTATTCTGTTGGGAGTGGCGGGGGCAAGCGAGCTTTTAGCCAGTACCTTTCCTCTGAAGACCAGACGCCGCTCAATAAAGGTGAAACTGGAGAGCAAAGCAAACTTTGTCCATCACGGTCAAGGGTGAAGCAAAATGTAAGTAACAACGAAGAGCTTTCTAAAAAGTACATGAAAGAAGATAAACAGGACAACTTATAAAGAACGTTGCGTTTGTTTCCCTTTTTCAGCCAGTGGCTGTGCCACAATTCTCTTTTTGTGTCCGTCATGAAGGAAACCGGTATTAAATGAAAGCCTTCCGTTCAGCATACAAACATACATACATACATACAACACACACACACACACACACACACACACACACACACACACATATATATATATATATATATATATATATATATATATATATATATATATATATATATATGTGTGTGTGTGTGTGTGTGTGTGTGTGTGTGTGTGTGTGTGTGTGTGTGTGTGTGCGGGCAAAATTTGACTGTCTAAAAGAACGGAAGGAAAAGTGGAGCATGAATGCAGAGAAATATTAGCGTTTATCCGAGTCTCCCGCATACCAAAAAGCTGCTTGCGTCACTCATGTGCGTTCTTACAAGATCAAATCAATGAGAAGACGCGCCTTAGCACCAGCCCTGAGGACATCGCATAACATAATATGCGCCGGAAATGAAAACGGGAGTGCTAGGTGCGCGACCTACTAAGCAATATAGAGCCGGCCGGTGTTGCCACGGACAACATTGCCAGCACGTACGCAGTGAAGGTGTTGAGCATTTTTATTACTGTATTTTTTTTGCCACTATTGGTAGCCTTATCATTCAGTCTCTCTACCATAATAATGCCCCTCCGTCAGCTTCTTATCAAGATAGGGCGCCCTGGGAAGTTTCACTCTAGACTAAATTCTGACTGGAAGTTATTACCTTCGCCTGTTTTTTTTCTCTTTTGTTAATTACACCAAGCTCAATAGCTATTAAAATGTTAACGGCACTACACGCATCTTCAAATCAGCGTTTTTACACAGCAATCTAAATGTTTCATATATTGGTCCTCAATACATAAGATATGACCATAAGGAATATAATGATATCAATGTTCTGCAGCTATCTGTTTTTTTTGATGGACAATATTTAGGAATGCGCTGAAAAGTAATAATAAATGAGAGTGACTGATTTCAGCAAACATGAAGGAGAAAATAATTTGTGGTTGCTTAAAAGGTCGCAGAACCACTCGGTTGATATGTTATTAGGCAAAGCACTCCAAGAAATTTCATTCGTTGTATCCTACTTTCAGTGAGTTTGTACCACTGATTTTGTCTGTCTCCTTTTTGAATTCAGGAGGGGAGGAAGTTCGCTCAAAGCAGAATGTTTGCCTTCAAGATGCTTGAAACTGAATGTAACTAGATGTTGTATCTTATTTTTTATTATTGTCAATATACGACGACTTCAAGAAAGACATGATGCAATCTTTTTTAGCATTTTTGTAAAGTTCCGATTTATGGTATTCAGGTTCATCAGCTGTTGTGTTCAAACATGCCGAAGAAAAGTTGAGAAAGTGAAAAACAGCACCATTTTTTTTCTCCCCCTAACGCTATGACTCCTTTGCAGAAAGGAAAAAAAAACCACAGATCTTGGGGCTAAAGAAGGCGCAAGATACACATTTATGATGGTATGTATAAAACCTTCATAACGTCGTCTTAAGATTTTTTTTATTACAAGGGTGTTACTTTCTCAACAAATGGTATTTTCAACCACCATATCTCAACCCTATTATTTTCACAGAAAAATTATCATGTAGATGACTATTCTTTGCTTAGCTGTGACAGGGGCACTCCAAATTTATGCTCATGTGCACTGGTATATTCCGCAGATGATACCTTCTGTTTCTCGTTTTGCTTGATTGTATCTCAGAGGTCCTGCAGGCATAAGTGCATGCTCTATACCTGCTGTGTCATATGCCTCACTGATACCAAAGGCTCACAAGGCGATTACTTGTCCTTTCTGATCAACCCATTCATTTGACTTTCAGTAACTATCATGACAGTTAATTTTTCTATTGACTATGTTTATTGTACTTTCATAGAAGAATGAACTGCGTGTGAATAATAGCGATAGTGTTAAGAATGGGAAGAATAGCATTTGTATCATATTCGACATATTATGCACTACCTGACCTTTCGGATAAATACGTTTCTGATATGGGAAATCTTATGGTCTTCGCGGGCTTCCGATTGTGCACCTATCGGTGTGTAGAGCAGTGGAATATTTTGCTCGTAGCATTTGTTGTGCCACTTCCATGTTCTCAGGTGAACATCAGAAGACATGAAGTGTGTTGCCAAAAACAGTGGTTTATTGAGCAGCACCTCTTACACTGTGATCTTGACTTAGCATCCTGCTATGCTGGGTGTGCATTGTCGATGCCTTATGTATAATTTAAATTGTGTGTTCTATACAATACATTGTTTAGTATCGACAAGCTCTATAACCTATGTCAAAACGCACGATGCAGATTGACACGTCAAGATCTAGTATCGATAGTGACAAATGCATACGTTGTCTCCACGTGGCTCTGAAGATTTGATTGAGAAGATTCTATTCCACGGCCAATCAACCCAGAGCCAAAAAGGAGTTTTTGAAACCAAATTTCATTCTCAAGACCATTACAACCTTATAGGATCTCGGTAATTTGCACCATGGTTTTCTGCATGTGCAAGGCCATGAAATATCTCTTGGATGAAAGAAATAAGCGGAAGGAGAGAGAAAGTTCAGCCGGGTTTTAGACCACCTGGCTTTCCTGGGCTAGGGAAGAAGGTGAAGGGAGTAAAAGTCCTTAGGAAAGAGATGCTGCAAAGACAGAGAAGACAAAAATAGCGAAAAAGGAAAAACAAAAGAGAATACAGCACTACAGTTTGTCTCTAAGGCCAGTTGTTCGCTAAAAATGTAATAAAGCTTTGAAAGCCTTCTGGGCTAAAGATGAACTCAGCCAATGACGAAGAATACAATGTTCCATAAAGAGCGATAATATAGTTTATCTTGAGCTTGGGTAAGTTCTTTTCTTGCCCCATTGAAAGGGTACACTCGTACAGAAGATGGGCGAATGTCTCTTCGCAGCTGCAGTAATTGCGCGTAGAGGTGTTGGTCATTCCAATAGGAAAGGAGTATGCGTTCGTGAAGCCCACACCAACCCACAGGAGGCACTGAAGAGCCTCCTCAGCTCGAGGCATTTTTGAGGGAAGACGAAGCCTGTGGCGGAGATCCAAGTTATGTAGGTGACTGTTTCAGAAATTTGTCGTTTTACGTTTCGCAACTGTGATGTCTGCATTACCAGTGCCAGTTCCTGTTCGGTGTGTTCACGCTAACCGGCAAATTGTACTTGTCCTTGCTGCTGTTATCTCGTCTCTATCTCATCTACTGCACCCTTTTTGCCTTTTCCCACATGGACCCTTCACTTCTATTTCTTCCTCTATGTCTCTCTGTTTCCCTACGTTCCTTATGCGGCTACTGATTGAGAGGAAAAACCAGAAAGGGTGATATGGTTACAAACAGATGGCTATGTCTGATGGGTTAATAAGGTGATACTATTGGTCCGTCAGTCTTTTTTGTTTTTTGGCGATGTGGTCAGGCTGCCAGAAAGCAAAGTAATTAGCCGTATGGCATGGTAAGCTTTCAAAGGTATCATAGTTTTTTTGGCAAAAGCAGTGCAGCTTTATGGGATCATTTAAAATAATAGCAGGTAGTACGTAGCATGTTGCGTTTTTGATGCACCAGTAACGCTTAACGGTAAACCTCCGAACAACTCTTGTGAAAGTCGCAGAACGAACGCTCGAGGGCGTGTAATTAACGTGTGGCGGGTTGCTAATGCCTTATGCAATTTAAGCTCAACAAAACTTCCGGAAAGTTTGAGCGTTCACTTTAATTACAGGTTAAATATTTATCTCATCACAATATGCGTTTATGCAAATGATTTTGAAAGACCATGACAGGTAAGGGAACAATACTGCACATGGACACAGACGAAATATTGGGATTATGGCGCAGTGATCCACGCCCGCAGGAAACTAATTTGCGAGCCTTCGGCTTTCAAACACGTAAGCTGCTTACAATTAGGCACAATAGAATATAGGAGCTCATTTTCCCGGATAGAAGCTTTTCTAACTTAGCATGTGTTTTAACAAGTGGGCCGTCATTTCCTTTCTGTTTATGTGATTGCTAAGTGGCTGTGCGAGTACTTAAAAAGTCTTCATAAGGTCATATCTTCAATAAGACTAAGAAATGCACAAGGATTAGGGTGCTTCGGAAAAGTGGGTGAGCTATCACGCGAGCCGATGCAAGTTGTAAAAAAATAAACTGGGAGCTTTTCACCAGAACGTCATGCACTAACTTGCAGAATTTCTGAGAGCAGAAGAACTACAACTAGAGAGCGATCATTTTCATCGAGAAATACTCAAGACAGCTTTATATGCAAACTGGGAACAGAAGCCTGTCTTCTCTTTGTTATATACATTGGCTTTCACATTTTCAGTGTACTTTATGCCACATTAAAAGTGCCAAAAACGTTAAAGGTACCTCAACATGAGCAGCGAATTTAAAGGATAAACTGCACGTTGCAGTTGTCGTCATGTTACGGTGGTTACAAAGCAGGTGTGCGGAACTGTTGTCGCAAGGCGTTGCCAGCTACCACAGGCAGTGATCGTTCTACACAAGGCAATATTGCTGAGGCGGGTGCAACAACCGCAAAACAACATTCCTGAGTGGTGTGAACCATAAAGACCCGGGCTCTTGCGGTGCCACCTGTGCGAAATCACGCTGATCTCGTCAGAGCGGTCTTACCCACCCAGATGTGGCAGTAGCTGACAGTGAGCCCCCGACTCGCCCAGAAGATCGCTATGGCGGTCAATGACCTACCTCGAGGTCCTACGTCATCGACCAGATATTAACCCTTTGAGGTCCAGGCGTAGCTGTCATTCTGTTCCACCAAGGGGTGCATTATTGGTAGGCTTTTGCCACTATGTGGAGAAGAGAATGTGGGGGTGGACCCCTCTCCCCCCTTCTAATTCATTCGACCACACCAAAGAGAGCCCTGCTTGCTCTTTAAGAGTAGAGACTATAAACATGTATACTCTGTATGAAGTATTTTTGTCTTCTAACTTATCCAATATGACCGCTACGAGTATGTCACCCGCACGCGTTCACACCGGCCACGCAATCCCAGTCCTAACATTGGTTCACACAGTGGGACACTGTGACACATGAAACCTAGCAGAAACGAGGGTCGCAGGTTTGGTACCGGCCGTAGTGGGCGCAATTCTATGGAGATGAAAGGCTAGAGGACCATTCACTTAAATGATCTTTGCGGTGAAGAACTCTTGTGGTAGGGACTTCCGTAGGCTTCCACTACAGTGTGCTTCATAACCATATCAGTGTTTTCGCTGTTAATAAAACTATAAATATAATCCCCGCTGTACATGTTATATTTTTAGTATCCACTGAAGACGCAGGCAGTAGCTCTCCGAAGGAGAGCAAGCATAGAATAGTGCTAAAAATGTGTATTTGTCTTAAATACAGATAATATTGTTACGAGTAACTTCTTTATTAATTTTTACAATGCACAGAACTCGACGAACAAGATGGCGCCAGACCAGCATCAATCAAAAACTCACTTCATCCTCCTCATTGATGCAGCCGCGTTTAGCGGCTGTTATGCATTATAACCCCCGGCGGTAGAAGCACCGTCCCGGTGCTAAATCTACGCAGATGATGTCGAAGGGGAGTAATCGGGCTTTAGGCGAGCCACGTGAACGGTGTCGCTCGGAGCTGACGATGACTTTGTTGGATCGCTTGCAACAATATCGCACGTGACGTCGTCACTTTGCGAATGATACGAAATGGTCCAGTGTTGGGCGACAACAGCTTCTAAGACATTCCCACACGCCGAGTGGGTGACCAGAGGAGCACGAGAGAACCCGGGGAAAAGTGCACATCCCTATGGTGATAATTGTAGAGGTGTCGTTGGTGCGCCTGTGAGGTTCGTAAACGGTTACGGGTGACATGGCGCGCGTGGTCTGCGCGGGCGATGCTTCCTTGGCATATTTAGTGGTCGTGGGTAGCAAAATGTCTAAGGGTAGAGTTGGGTCCCGGCCATATAGGAGATAGAAGGGCGAATAGCCGGCAGTGTTGTGACGGGATGAATCGTAGCCGAACGTCACTTACGGCAAATGAATGTCCCAATCCTAGTGGTCTGGCGCAGCGTATTTGGCAAGCATATTGGGTAGGGTCCTGTTGAGGCACTCTGTGTGGCCATTTGACTGGGTATGGTACGAAGTAGTAAACTTGTGCATGGTATGGCAAGACCTCAGAATTTTGTGAACGACAGCTGATAAGAACGTGCGGCCACGGTCGGTGAGAAGTTGGCGGGGAGCACCGTGCACTAATATTATGTCGTACAGCAGAAAGTCCGCAACGTCTGTAGCATAACTGGTCGGGAGTGCTCGTGTGATTGCGTACCGCGTCGCGTAGCCTGTGGCAACAGCGATTCATTGATTTCCGGCTGTGGAGAGTGGAAAAGGGCCCAACAGGTCAAGACTAACTCGAAAGAAAGGTTCAGTGGGAACGTCGATCGGCTGAAGGTAGCCGGCCGGGAGGGCAGACGGCATTTTGCGATGCTGGCAGGGCTCACAAGCGGCGACATAGCGTCGAACAGAGCGGGCAAGTCCAGGCCAAAAAAAAACAACTGACGTCTTACCCGATCCTATGTGCGGGAAACGCCCATGCGGCCCGTCATGGGAGCGTCATGAAGTTGATGCAGGACAGTGAAACGCAGGTGTGCTGGGATGACACGAAGTAAGTCTGATCCGAAAGACTCAAGGTTACGGCGGTATATGATCCTCTCTTTCACCAAAAACATTCGTAGGGACGGGTCGCGAAGCGTTGACTTCAGATTGTCAACGATGGCTCGTAAAGAAACATCCCGACATTGCTCTTCACCAATGTTCAGCAGCTGCGACACAGAAAAAACGTCCGTAATAGCGTCAGTATCGGTTGCTTCGTCCTCGGGGTAGCGGGATAAACAATCTGCATCCTGATGTAATCACCCTGTTTTATGCATTACAGAGAACGTGTATTCTTGAAGGTGTAGAGCCCAACGAGCGAGACGTCCTGTGGGGTCCTTCAGGGAGGCTAGCCAGCAGAGCGCGTGATGATTCGTGACAACGCGGAATGAGCGCCCGTACAAGTATGGACAAAACTTGGTTACTGCCCATACAAGGGTGAGGCACTAGCGCTCCATGATGGAATAGTTGCGCTCGGCTGGAGATAGCAGTCGACTTGCGTAGGCTATAACACGGTCGTGTCCCCGTTGGTGCTGCAATAGCACAGCTCTCATGCCATGTCCACTGGCGTCCTTGTGAACCTCGGTTGGGGCTGATGGATCAAAGTGAGCCAAGATTGGCGGCGTTGTAAGCAGGGTCGTAAGTTGGGAAAACGATGACGCTTGGTCATGGCCACAGATAAACGAGGCGTCTTTCTTCAAGAGGACTGTTTCTTAAAGGGGCCGTGCAATGGTCGCAAAGCCCTTAACAAAGCGTCTGAAATAGGAGCAGAAAACCCACAAAAGTGCGGACATTCTTTGTGGTCCTCGGAACGGGAAAGTTTGTGACTGCGCGAATTTTCTCTGGGTCTGGACGCACGCCTTGGGCATTGACAAGGTGGCCGAGCACAGAAATTTGACGATGAGCGAAGTGGCACTTGGAGGCGTTAAGCTGGAGTCCGGCTCGACCGAAAACGTCCACATAGCTGACAAACGATCGAGATGCGAGTCGAATGTGGGCAAAAAGACAGTAACGTCCTAAAGGTAACACAAGCAGGTGGACCATTTCAACCCTTGGAGCAATGAGTCTATCATTTTTTTTCAAATGTGGCTGGTGCATTTCAGAGACTAAAGGGCATCACCTTAAACTGATAAACACCATCGGGAGTGATGAATGCCGTCTTCCCGCGGTCTATTTCGTCGACGGCTGTTTGCCAGTAGCTTGACCGAAGCTCAATAGTTGAAAAATGAGTAGCACCATGCAGGCACTCGAGGGCGTCTTCGATGCGAGACAAAGGATAAACGTCTTTCTTTGTAATTTTGTTGATGTGACGGTAATCGACACAAAAGCGCCATGTTCCATTCTTTTTTTTAACAAGGACGACTGGAGAAACTCAGGGGCTGCATGAAGGCTCGATAATGTTTTTCGCAACCATTTTGCCAACTTCCTGTTGTATTATTGCATGCTCCGACGAAGAAAAACTGTAAGGGTGTCATTGAACGGGAGTCGCATTGCCAGTATATATTCGATGGGTGACAATGGTCGTTTCGCTTAAAGGGTTGGTGGCGAAGTCGAAAATGCCACTATAGCCCTCAAAAACGTGGCAAAGCACTGCAGCTTGCTCAGACGTGAGGTCCGATGACACCATTCGCTCGATGTTGGCGCCCCAAGAACATGATGCAGTGGAACCACTGACTGAGCTGCAGCAATCGTCCACTCTGAGGGGCTCGACATGGTCGTTTTGGAGAGTGGTAATTTTGGTCAGGAAGATACCTTGTGGTAGAACTTGGGTGGTGATTGAGAAGTTGACCAGGGGAAGGAAGGTGCGGTTTCTCGTAATCGTCAGAATCATATGCGGCACAGCAACCCCATGAGTAAGCATCACGGCAGGCATCGGGGCCACCATGTAATCACTGTCAGGTACTGGCGGCATGGTTGATAAGTCGACATGTGTGACAGAGTTAGGCAGAAGGCACCTAAAATCAATGCAGCAGAGGCTCGTTTGCAGTGGGCTGGTAGGGCCGGAAAAGAAAAAAAAGAGAGGAAAGAAGGAGTGAGCCAGCTGAACAGTCTATGAGGGCAGAGTGCATGGCTAGAAAATCCATACGAAGAATGAGTTCAAGAGGGGAATGTTCAATAACGGCGAAAAGAACGACAGTGCTTCTCTCCCCAATAGAAACTCGCGCCGAGCACATGCCAAGAATATCAGCATTTCTTCCATCGGCGACTCGTACAGCTCGGTTGAGGGCGGGCTAAACAACATTTTAAGTCTCCGGCGAAGATTAGCACTCATAATGGACACATGCGCGCCAGTATCTATCAATGTGTAATGCAGGACCATACTGGCGCGCATTACACATGCGCGCCAGTATGTCAGTAACTGACACAAACACTGTTGACAGTAACGTCCGAAAGGTTCCGGTTCATCGTTAACGTTAGACGAGGATTTCTTACGAAGGTCGTCCTCGCAGCTCCACCTCCAGAAGCTACACAGCCTAGTTTTCCGGTCGGAGGTGCTGCGAATAGGTAGGGGAGGCAGCACGGCGTTGTGGGGGCGACCGGGACTGACGACGAGCAGGGGACGGTGACTGGTCGTAGTGAGGTCTTCTCAGAGGTGCTGCAGGAGTGGAAAATTTGGTCGGCGTTGATGGAGAAAGTGATGGGGATGACTGGCGAACAGAAGTGGCGTGAGACTGAGGTGCATAATGTGTCGGTGGAGCCCAGCGGCTGTGGCAGTGACGAGCGATATAACCAGCGCGTCGACAGTTAAAACATATGGGCCTGTCATCAATGGTACGCCATTCGTACGGATTGCGTTAGATGCGAGGGAGCAGAAATAGGATGTTAAGAAGCCTCAGCAGAGTATATGGCAGGATCAGGATGTAAGCCGACATTCTATAGCTCTTGACGAACGACGGCTTGTATCAAAATGATCGTGGTCGAGGAAGGCGCAGGTGTCAGAAATGGCGTGGCTACCGGTTGTACTGCCTCGACTCCTCGACGAATGATGCGTGCGAGGTTGTCACATCGAGGGTCCTGGAGGAAGGCATCGTCACACGAAGAAGTAACCGCTGTGTTCGGAAGGCGCACGATGCTTTGGGATACGCTGCGGGCTTTAGCTTGTTCAAGACGTCAATATTTTTTAAGGATGGTGTCGATGCTCGAGACTTTGTTAAAAACCAGCAGGTTGAAAGCATCGTCAGCAATGTCTTTCAAGACATGGTTAACATTTTCGTCTTCCGACATCCACTGGTCTGCCTTGGAACAAAGGGCCAAGACGTCCAGAATGTAGGAGACATATGATTCGGTAGAAGACTGGTCCTGTGTGGCAAGAGCTTCTTAGCAGCGAGCTGACGACCAGATAAATCACCAAACAGGTCGCGGATTTTTTCTTTGAAGAGATCCCAGCTCGTTATGTCGGCTTTGTGGCTTTTAAACCATGTTCGGGGAGTGCCGTCCGGGTAGAAAAGCACGTTGGGTAGCATGAGCGTGGGATCCCAGCGGTGAGTAGCACTGACGCGCTCATACCGGCTCAGCCAAGTGTCTAGATTGATCGTACCATCACCGGAGAAAAGTGCCGGGATCCCGGAGGTGCTGGAGTGCGACGTAGGTGGTGGCTTGGACTGATGAGGGACGCGTAGAGGAAGTACCAGCAGTCGAAGCAGTCGAAGGGTCGCCGATGTTGCGACCACTGCGCGTCTCCATCGAGGTACGGGGGTCGTCCACCTCCACCAATAATTTTACAAGTAACTTGTTTAATTATCTATTTACAACGCACAGAACTCGACGAGCAAGATGGCGCCAGTCCAGCATCAATCATAAACTATCTTCGTCCTTCTTTTTCATGCAGCCGCGTTTAGCGGCTGTTATGTATCAATATTGTTACACGACATCGGCAACTAGAGAGCATCAGGTAGACGACGAAGACGACAAATGCAATCACGCTTGTGCTGTTACTGTTGTTACTCTATCTTGGCTGCAGCTGCCTCTGCCTCTCCCTTTATATATTGTAAATATATTTATTTAATTCGTTCTCTCACCCCCGTGACATTTCGTGAAGGTGCGGAATGCAGCACGATATAACGGAGCGCCGCAGTGGCTGACGTTTGAATTTTTCCACCATGGCAAAGCAGGGACCCGCTCCCGCCAAGGCGACTACAACAACAACTGTTGTCCTTCCGCAGCTAAAAGATCCTGGCACGTTCTGTGGCCCTTATGATGCCTACGTGGAAAAATGGTTGCCGTTGCACGAACGTACAAGTAAGGAATACCACTGGAACAAAACTCTTATGTTGGCCAACATCCTGTTTTACTTGAAAGGAACAGCAAAAGTGTGGTTCAAGAACCAGGAAGAAGAAATTGGAAGCTGCGATGCGTGCAAGAAAAAGATGCGTGCCCTTTTCAGCAAGTCTGTGGATAGAAACGCAGCGGCCAAGAAAGAGTTGACATCTCGTGCGCAAACGTCAGCAGAGTCCTACGTGACTTACACACAGGACGTGCTCACCCTCTGCCGAAAAGCCGGCAATGGCATGGAAGAAACCGATAAAGTAGCACACATATTGAAAGGCATTGCAGATGATGCGTTCAGCCTTCGCATATGCAAGGACTGCAGCACGGTTGATGGCATCATCAATGAGTGTCAGCGTTTTGGGGCCGCAAAATGTCGACGTATCGCCCACCATTTCACTGGACTACCAAACACAGCAGCAACCTGGTCGTGCGAAGATGGGCCTGCACTACAGACGCCGTCAACTGCACAGCACGTGACCAAGATCATCAGACGTGAACTTGAAGTTCTGTCTCCTGCGTACACGTGCTCCTTTGCCTGTGACTCTGGCCCTCAGATGGTGCCACTGGTACAAGACATTGTGCGACAAGAGCTTTCTCTTGCTTAACTGTCCTCCGAGTGCACTACAGCTCCGTCTCAGCCGATCGACTGTCGTCGACCCCCTGTTTCGTATGCCCAAAGCCAAAACCTTCCGGTGCGCCCTCGCAATCCAGCCGAGTGGAGGACTGTGGAAGATCGTCCGATTTGTTTCAACTGCTGCCGTATCGGACACGTGGCCCACCACTGTAACACTCGGTGGTATTGGCATCAGGCATCCTATGGGTACGCCCATCACCCAGAGAGGGATCATGGACGCTTTCGACCTTACCGGGAATCAACTCAGGCCACCAGTGACGACGTTCCCTCTATGCCGCCATATTGTCGTCATTCTCCGCATGCTCACTAGTCCCGTTCACCACTCTCATGCCACCCGTCGTCTTGTTCGCCCAAATTTCGCCTACCAAAGTCACCGACTAACTACCTGCCGCGGGAAAACTAGATAATGCAGCTCCCAGAGGGGATGCTGCATCGACCACTTGCCTGCCAAATCCTCTGACAATGCTGCCGACTCGACGCAACCTTATTGACGTTGAAGTATACGACAAACCCGTTGTTCCACTTGTAGACACAGGGGCTCACATATCAGTGATAAATTCAGAACTTCGTTGCCGCCTTAGGAAAGTTTTAACGCCACCCACAGTACCACTCATTCAGGTCGCCGACGGTGGAACGTTTCCTGTGCTTGGAATGTGCTCCACGCGTATAAGCGTAGCCGATAGCTGCAGGACAGTGCTATTTGCTGTGCTCGAGTATTGTTCCCCTGAACTTATCCTCGGCATGAACTTTTTATCCGCCCACTCTGCTCTTATAGATTGTGGAACCGGCATGCTTCAACTTGATTTACCGTGTTACCAGGACGACCCAACACCAGCTCAACCACGTCTGTGTCTGTAGATCACGTTCACCTAGTACCCCAAGCTGTTACCTACGTGAACGTGAAGCCTGTCCCTCCTTTTCCCGACGGTGACTACATGTTGACACCTATTGCTGACGTTCTGCTGGCTAAAAAATTGCCGTGCCTCACACACTTTTGACAGTCGTGGGAAATACAGCATCTCTTCCCATTCTAAACTTCACCTGGTGCGCTCAAGTTATCCCAGAGGATATGACTTTGGCAAAGGTTTCTTCTATCAATGCTGCCATTTCGGCGTCGATGATGATGATGATAATGATGATGATGATTCCACAGCGATGGCTCGTACCCACTCAGGGGGATCGGCCAAGAATCGATGGCTTAATTCAGTGAGACTTTTTTTATAATCAGTATTGCTACCCCCCACCAAAGAAAAAAATAAAAATAAAAGACACCCTAGGTAGAATGAAAGGAGTGTAACAATTGTTTGTCACTCGTTCAGATCACACAATGCATTCATTACTTTGAATAAAAATTAGCGCGGTTAAAGAAGCTCCTGTTTATGTTGGAATATCTCTGCAGAAATAATGACCACGCCATTAAAAGCTTAATTTTTTAGTTTTATTAATGTACTTGCAAACCGCTTCAAAACGTTCTCGTGGCTGAAGCCCAGATTGGAAGCACCGAAGGAAAGTATAAATTCTATTGCGAAGTTCAGCCCCAGGCTAGCAAATGGGATGACTGAAAGTCTTTTTCTGAGCAATTTGTATGGACGACATGATAAAAATAGTGCTCTATTGTTTCTGATTCTGAACAATAGTTGCATAGTGATGATATCGCCAGACCAGTCCTGTGTGAATTGAAATTTAAAAGGGAGGGGGGCCACGACATCGAAATAAGGTTATTATGGCTTCCAGCTGTCTTGTAGGACACCAATGAATTTTCCACGAAAATACTTAGTGAGTAAATTCTGGTGTTGACAATATTGCTTCCATAGCGTCTGCACGAAGTGAAAGTTTTCTGTATCCTGTCGCAGTTAGAGTGGCCACTTCGGGAAGGACTGATAGTACTTGACCTTCCAATGCTGCTCGTGCTAGAGAGACGGTGATTTCATTTACTTTTAAGCCGCAACGACCAGGTGCCCATACTAATTTCAGTAGCTGCAGCTGTGGAGGGACTAACATAAGGAGCGTCTTTAAGGCCATTGATTTCGTTGACGCCGTAATCAACGTACATACTGACAGGGAATACGTGATTAGGATGGCGTTATAGGCATTCAAAGGTACCTTTTGCAGCGCTAGAAGTATTGCTAACAGTTTAGCTTAAAAACGAATGAAAAGGACCAGTCAAGCGACTGGGAGAATGGGACCTGTCTTTTCATCCCTTACTGAAGCATCTGTGGCTATAATATTATTAGTTTCTGCGTGTGCAAGATAATCCTGCAGTCGTTGATTTAAGACGTTATGGGATTGTAATTCGTGATTAGAAAGGAAAATTTCATCAAATTCTATCTTAAGATTTTGATTCGTAAACTGCGCCGCAATTACATCTTGAATATTTACATCTATCCTATCTAGTTGTTTCTTGACAAAAGTAACCTGAGGTGTTTGAAACCGTGGTCAATGAGCAAGAAGAAAGGTGTCTGGGTCATTTATAAAAGCATATTCAGATCGTCTTGGCGCAAAGCTATAAAATTTCAAAAACGTCTGAACCATGAGAATACGAAAACGACAAGGGAATGTAGGTAATCGTGCTTCCTGATATAAAACATTGTTTGTTACAATCCTAAGAAGCCCCATACACAATCTCAAAGCTTTTTGTTCTAGCATAACGAGAGGCCTATTTGGTAAGCAGGGCCACCTTAGAACAATACGCACCCAAACTCTAGCAATTGTCGCAAATACATTTTAGATATCATCATCATTGTGCTTCTGCGTAGACCACATCGACTGCTGCTCAGTCTACAAAGAATGGCATTCTTCAGCCTACGAAAAATGGCTACAGTCTACGAAGAATGGCATAGAAAAAGCATGGCATTTAAAGCACGTTGTGCTTTAAATGCCATGCTTTTTATGTGGGGAGTCCAGCTTAGGTAGGCATTATAAATTACTCCTTAATATTTAAGAGATTCCGCCTGCGGAATGGGATCTTGTTCATAACATATTGAAGTTGACATGGGATCTGCTGACGGGAATATCAATATTGCACTCTTATTTACATTTAAGGTCATGCAGATTGCATCGAGCCATCTCTATAGCATATTCACATATCTCCGTATACATTGAAATATAGAATATATGTCACTATGTGCCGTAAAAATCCAATATCATCGGAATATATGAACACCTTAACGGCCCGGCAATGCGGGATTTTGCTCTTTATTATGTTAAATAGAATTGGTGACAATACAGCACCCTGGGGGACACCGCAAGTTTGTTTGCACTTCGACGATGCCCTACCATCCTTAAAACACTAATACTCTTTCGCCTAAAAAATATTCTCACCTACGCCATTATATATTTTGGGAAATTATGGCTCTCTAATATGTCTAATAAAACTGAATATTCCACACTATCATACGCCTTAGCTATATCAAATGTCACTAGTGCCGCATGTTGTCTTTTTTTTGCGAGCAAGCTCAGTGCGGCTTTCTAAATCTGCGTGTGCACACCGGATTGAACAATATGTTCTGAAGCCGATTTGCTTTTGGTTTAATATCATAATATCAAAATTTCCTTCATCTATATTACGATTCTTTTATGGAGCACCCTCTACACGAGCTTCACCATATTAGATGTGAGAGAAATGGGTCAAATGTTTCTATGACGTATCCGAATACTTGTCTTCTTTTATCAGCACTATATTAGTTAATTTCTATTCATACAGAATCAAGGCATATTTTTAACGAATAATATACAATGTTTAGTAGGTCACATGGTAATAATTTGAATAATATTTTTATCACAGCAGCTGTGATTCCATCCGGACCAGGAGCTGACGAGGGCAAATCTTTTATCACTTGCGCTAACTCTTCCACTGTAACTTCAGTAACTTCCATTGTTACCGCTGGTTTTTGTAGATCATAAGGCTCAGTTGATGAAAATCTACACTTCAGGCTTTCAGCTTTGATATCTAACGATTTCTTTGCTTCTTCCGAAGACATAATCTCAAATCCTATAATATTTCGACATGGCAATATTTTACGTGATCTCATGAACCTAAACAGCGCCTTTTTGTTGCTAGGTTTTGACAGGTGATTTCGGCGTTCGTTTAGAAATTTTACTCGTCCTCTACTCCATTCTCGCCCTCGCAGAGCGCTGTGGATGCCACCATCAAAAGATGATCGCCCCCTGACCTTCTTCGAGCACAGACAGCTGATATCCGGCACCTGCTGAAATTTCACCGTGTCATCTTTGATTTTGATAACCACCCTTTGGGTCAGACATTCTTCGTAACTCATAGGATCAACACTGGAGAAGCCAGCTCCATCCGACGACGTCCTTGTTGCGTGTCTAATGCTGAGCGACAAGTTATCCAACACGAAGTTGAAAAAATGCTCACAAAAGACGTCATCAAACCTTCCTGCAGTCCATGGGCTCCGCCAGTCGTGCTAGTCAAGAAGAAGGATGGCGGCTGGCGCTTCTGCGTAGACTACCGTCACTTAAACAAAGTATCATGTAAGGATGTGATCCACTGCAACGAATTAACGATGATCTCGACTGCCTACATAGGTCTGCTCACTTTTAATCTATCAACTGACGATGAGGATATATACTGGCAGATTTCTGTCGATCATCGAGACCATGAGAAAACCGCATTCATTACACCGGATGGACTTTTCTAATTCAAGGTTATGCCATTGGGATTGTGTAATGCTCCACCTACAATTGAAAGGATGATGGACTCTCTCCTGCGTGGATACAAATAGTCCACATGCCCTTACTATCTCGATGACGTCATTGTATTTTCATCTACATTTGAAAGCCACCTCAGCCGCCTATTGGCTGTTTTCAACCTTTCTCGGACAGCAAGACTTCAGCTCAACTCTTCCAAAAGTTGCTTTGGCCGTCGGGAAATCACTGTGCTGGGCCACCATGTCAGTGCTCAAGGCGTGCAACCAGATCCTGACAAAATTCGAGTTGTCAAAGATTTTTCCTTACCACGTTCCGCAAAAGATGCTCAGAGTTTTATCGGCCTGTGTTCTTACTTTCGACATTTTGTGAAGAATTTCGCTGACATTGCCCGACCTTTTACGGAACTACTGAAGAAGGTGTAGCGCCCTCGTTCGGGCGGCGCGCAAACCGGAGAGCGCGCGATGGTGACAGAAGAAAATAAAGAAGGCGCTAGGCCGTGGCACGTGAAGCCACGGCTCACGTTCCGGGCTGGCATCGGTTATCGTTCAGGCGTGTCTCTCTTTCGCTCCTGTGGCATAAGCCTACAAGTGGTGACCCGGACGAAGACAATGGCTGACTTGAATGCACCCTCAACCGAACAAGCCTCACGTCCGCAGGACGTCTCGGCCGTGCAACTGCGTCTCCCATCTTTCTGGCCACAGTACCCGCAAGTTTGGTTTCATCAGGTCGAGGCGATATTCTCCCTGTACCGCATCGCCTCGGAAACGACACGCTACTACCACGTAGCCTCCGTCCTTCCTCCTGACGTTGCCAGCGAGCTCTCCGACGTCCTCTCCAACCCCTCGGACACTACGCCATATCAGCACCTTAAAACCAAGGTGCTGGAACGATTCATGCCTTCGAAACGCGTCCGCCTACAGCAGCTCCTTGCAGAGGGGGACCTTAGCGACAGGCGCCTCTCCCAACTACTGCGCCGTATGCGACAGCTTCTTGGGAAACACGACGTCTCTGCCCACTCAGCGTTGCTTCGCGAGCTCTTCCTCCAACGCCTTTCTCAGCCAATCCGCCTCGTCCTCGCGGCGGCCGGCGACGTCAATCTCGACCGCCTGGCGGAGCTCGCCAATCAGGTTCATGAAGCGACCTCCCCATCTGTCAACGTTGTCTTACCAACAGCAGACACAGCGATTTCGCGCCTTGAGGCCCGCATCGACGAACTCGCCGCCTCCATTGCCGCAATCTGGAGCCCCCTGCAGGAGACTCGTTCGCCTCGTTCCGGTCGTCGAGCTCTTCCACGCACACGAGATGCTCGGAGTCCCAGCCCTCCACCCCTCTGCTGGTACCACCGGCGTTTCCGACACCGAGCCACGAAGTGTACGCCCCCATGTTCGTGGCAGGGAAACGCCTGCCGGGATCACTGACGGCGGCGTGTGATCTCCCTTCTCGTCCCAGCCGCCTTTTCATGGTCACGGACCAGCTATCGGGCGCCAGGTTCCTTATAGATACGGGCGCGGAAATTAGCGTTGTGCCCCCGACTAAGGCTGATCGTTCAAAGTCACAGGGGCAAGTGCTTCGTGCTGCCAACGCCTCGTCTATAGCAACGTATGGGCTCCGATCTCTCACCCTCGACTTCGGCCTTCGCTGCATTTTCCGGTGGGTTTTCGTCATCGCAGACGTGGTTCAACCGTTCATTGGCTCGGACTTCCTCTCATACTTCGATTTGGACGTCAGCGTGCGGCGGCGCCGCCTCATAGATGGTAAGACTCGTCTCTCCATCTCGGGAGTCCTGTCCGACATCGCTCCAATGGCCATCCGCATGCTGATACCTTCCTCACCATTCGAAAAAATCTTGGCGAGTTTCCCGGAGTTAACTAAACCGTGCAACCTCACTCAGCCGCCTAAACATACGGTGACACACCATATCGTCACCCGGGGTCCACCGGCAGCCGCTCGAACACGCCGCCTGTTCGGAGACCGCCTAGCTATTGCTAAACGGGAGTTTGACCACATGCTGCAGCTCGGCATTATCCGCCCGTCTTCAAGCACTTGGGCTTCCCCGCTGCATTTGGCGCCAAAGCGTTATCCTGGTGACTGGCGTCCTTGTGGGGACTATCGAGCGTTGAACTCCAAGACTGTCCACGACAGCTATCCTCTACCTCACATCCAGGATTTTACATCGCGCCTCGACGGCTGCACAATTTTCAGCAAAGTGGACCTTGTTAAGGCGTACCACCAGATTCCTGTCGAGCCCGCCGACATACCTAAGACCGCCATCACGATGCCCTTTGGGTTGTTTGAATACGTGCGGATGCCTTTTGGACTCCGCAATTCGGCTCAAACTTTCCAGCGGTTCATTTCTGAGGTCACACGGGGTCTTCCTACTGTGTTCGCGTACCTTGACGATGTCATCATCGCCAGCCGGACACCTGAAGATCATGAGCACCATCTACGGCTTCCGGGAGACTTCTTCACGTCAACGAAGCTACCAGACCAGCCACAGCAATTTCTACAACGCCTCCTCGACTGCGTTCAAGACCTCCGGCCCACTCCACCCAGACCTTCCGAACACAAGACCATATTCGCCCACCCCGACCTGGCCACTGCAACACATGTTTTCGTGTGCCACGACGCGGTCAGACCACCTTTGACACCAGCCTACGACGGACCATTCCGCGTACTTCACCGCACCCCCAAAACTGCCACTCTACTTCAGAACGGCCGTGAAGAGACAGTCAGCTTGGACCGACTCAAGCCAGCGTACCTGGAGACCGCCCTAGAAAGCCTCTCATCTACGACTGATCTTCTGTTGGAATACCACAAACGGCATGTCACATTCCGACTTCCAGTCTACACGGGGGGCCCTGTAGCGCCCTCGTTCGAGCGGCGCGCAAACCGGAGAGCGCGCGAGGGTGACAGAAGAAAATAAAGAAGGCGCTAGGCCGTGGCACGTGAAGCCACGGCTCACGTTCCGGGCTGGTATCGGTTATAGTTCAGGCGTGTCTCTCTTTCGCTCCTGTGGCATAAGCCTACAAAGGAATTGCCTTTTTCTTGGGGGGGGGGGGGGGGGTACTGACCAAGCAACTGCCTTCAGCCCCCTTACAGAATTACTTATTTCCCCACCCATCTTGGCCCATTTCGACCACCGGCCCATACTGAAGTTCGTAATGATGCCAGCGTACATGGAATCGGTGTTGTTCTCGTCCTGCAGCAACGATGACAGGATCACGCCATCGCTTATGCCACTCGCCTCCTTCCTTCTTCGGAGAGCAAGTTCTCCATCACAGAGCGTGAGTGCCTCGCACTAGTCTGGGCAGTCAGAAAATTTCAACCATACTTGCTTGGCCGCACCTTTCGTAATAATGGACCTCCATGCCCTGTGGTGGCGGTCATCCTTTCAAGATTTTACTGAATGACTTGGCCGTTGGGCCTTGAAAATCCAAGAATACAGCTTTGACGTAGCATACAAATCTGGCCTAATGCACCAAGATGCCGACTGTCTATCCCGTCACCCCGTGGACCCACCTGACCTTTCAGCACATGATTTTGACCTTTGTGATGGCATTCTTCACGCGATGGCATTCTTTACCGGCGTAACACCAGTGCTGAGGGAGCAGAGCTGCTACTCGCAGTTCTCCGACACTCCGTTCCGCTGTTCTTGAACAGCTTCGCGACGCCCCAACCACTGGACATCTCTGGGTCACGCGCACTTGCGATCGCGTGTGGCGTAGAGTCTTCTGGCCAGGCCTTTACTGTTCTGTTCACCGATATGTTGCTGCTTGTGGGTCCTGCCAGCGCTCCAAACATTCCACCTGGTCACCAGCTGGTCCGCTCCAACCAATAGACTTATTCACCGTCCCCTTCTACCGCGTCGGTCTCGATCTAGTTGAACCATGTCCTACTTCTCTGACTGGAAACAAGTGGATAGCCGTAGCCACTGACTATGCCACAAGATACGCTATCACACGAGTGCTACTGACAAGCTGTGCCACTGACGTCACGGACTTCTTCCTTCATGAAGTTATTCTTCACCATGGCGCTCACACCGATCGTGGTCCCTAATTTATTTCAAAAGTCGTAAGCGAAATCCTTCGCTCGTGTTCGACGCGTCAAGAGCTCATTACGGCCTACCACCCGCAAACAAATGGAACCTTCGCAACAATGCTCTCCATGTACGTATCCAAAGATCACCTTGATTGGAATAGTACTTTGCCTTATGTGACATTCGCGTACGATTCGTGACGCCACGACACCACTGGCTTCTCCCCCTTATATTTTATGTTCAGCCGCCACCCAGCGTTACCCTTTAAGACTATTCTCCCATCAACTACGCAAATTGTGACTGAGTACGCCTAGAATGCCACTGCTCGAGCTCAAGTGGCCCGCCAAATTGCACGAGAACGTCTTCTTGGCTCGCAGCTCTCTCAGAAGGCCCGCTGCGATAGCCATCACAATGTAGTTTCCTACTCACTAGGTTTATTGGTCCTCCTTTGGTCCTCCCATGCCGCCGAGTTGGCCTCTCTTCGAAGTTCCCATCTCGCTACTCGGGGCCTTAGAAGGTTTTACGCCGGCTTACAGAGGTCACATATGAGATCGCTCCGTTGGACAGTCAGTCGTCGTCATCCGCACCCGCCACTGACGTTGTCCACGCGTCCCGTCTGAAACCATACATCACCACAAATGATCCTACTCTACTTTCGGCACCGAGACAGCACTACCGGTGGCGGGGGTTTATTTGTTACACGACATCGGCAACGAGAGAGCATCAGGTAGACGACGAAGACGATCAATGCGATCACGCTCGTATTGTTGTTGCTGTTGTTCTTCCATCTTGGCGGCAGCTGCCTCCTACTCTCCCTGTATATTTCGTAAATATATTTTTAATTCATTCTCTCACCCCCGTGACAATATAAAAGGTAATCTCTCCCGGAGAAAACGGGCAGTGCCTTCACTGCGTTGTGAGCCGATAACCTAGGGGAATGGTATTCGCGCAAAACCTAAGATGCAAAGAGTTTGTCATGTGATCATCAAGGCGCGTTCAAAAGCAATGCTCTGTCGGACTTTGAAACTTAATTTTGGCCTCAGTCCCAGCACGAAGGATGGACTTGATGTTAGCGGCCTCCAAATACCTCACACAGCACTGTTAGGCGATGTTCGATGGTCGACAGCAGGCTGCCCAACGTCGCGGAATGTTCACACTATTAACCAGAGTAAGGTTCGTGTCTTGTTAGACCAACGTTGTGTATTGCATCCCTATGGCATGTGTACGTGCCTACGTTAGGCAGACAGGCTGACTTGTGAGCACAACTCTTCCTTGCAGTGAAGACCACTAACGCACTTGGCCATGCCCTGCGGAGAGTTACTGTGCGAAGCTCTGTTCACTGCAAGGAAGATATCACACAAACATCATGTTCTCACAACAAGTGAACTGTCGGAAGCTCATCACATTTACACTAGGGCGTTCCTATGTATGAGCCACCAATAGTTGGCTTTATTTATAGGTAAAAAAGTGAAGCTAATTGAAAAGAGGAGGTAATTGATCGGGAGGTGGGGAGGAGACTTGAGGCCACTTGCGTATTCATCTCATGGTTTTGTTTTGCTTCGTCCATGGTCCGCATGGTTCGGTGTGGGGCCGGGTTTTTATATATATTTTCTTTTAAAGCAAGAAAGCTTTCAGTTATGAGTAATCGCCTGCGCCATTGTGTATCTTGTTCTTGTCTTCGTAGCGCTTCTGTATTTAAGAATGGTACTTTTCAGTTTTAACAGTATTTGAATGAAGAGACACCGTTCGTACTTCAAGTTGTTATCTTTGACATTGTAGTAGTGGCTTTCGAAAAAAAGGCACCTAATTTCTGTCTTCCTAAATGGCGACACGGCGCAGTGCCTTGAAGAGATTGGGTGAAAGGAGATGAAAATTAGTAAAAAGATAAAAAGGAGAGAGCACTCGCCGCACAGGATTGACAGAAACAAGAGAGAAGGAGAGGAAATATGGGAGACAGGGAAGAAATATGCCGAAGACGGGGCAGGCGAGAGCTCCACGGCGTCAAGACGTCGCGGATGGCGAACCGATTAGTTTAAGTTTAATGCGCCATGCTCATTTTCAGTAGCTTCAATCACTTTAGCCTCAGTGCAATAAACAGCGTACTGAATTGTTTTTCAGAGATGTGTGAAAGGTTGTCCCACTTTATCATACGTGTTCCAGCAGCCCACAGTCCCGCTTTTTCTCATACATAAGAGTTATCTTTTCTGAATTAGCCACTCGTATAGGGGCGTCAGGCAGAAAGCAGAGGCTGTGGCTACAGGGAGTTTTGCTCGCGAGTGGCGGTGAGCTGTGATTGACGTCATTTTCGTTTGTGGCCAATTTGTCCAGGCACACCACAAGACTCCGTGTCAATGCTAGTGGACAATCAGAGCACCAAATTTAAATAAAACCTGCGGCTGCAAGATTTTTTCTAGTTATTAACATAATATACACATTCCGAGATAATTATATCCCAGTAAAATTTCTTTGCCTTTGGCTTTTACGTAAAAACTGTTCCCTTCGTTCTGCCATGTCGATGATTTCTATACACATGTATGCTTACTTTCAAGCTGCCAATTCTTCAACGGCGAAATGCTGAATTATTCGAGTTAATCGCTTCCCTGAAGCGAAAAGAAAACGCACTGTTTGCACTCAGGGCGCAAGGCAGCAATGAACAGAGATGCGAAGTTTTAGGGGTGAAGCTCCTTAAGGCCACTTACAAGGCCTGGGTCGGCCCATCCCTTGTATGTGTGTAGTAGTACGTAGCCACCAGTAGCACATACCCGCTCTAAGCGGGTATGTGCCGCAGGGGATGCGAGATGAGAGATGGTGGTACTTGGGCTGTTACAAGATAGACGCACGGACGGACGGACAGACAGACTAGCAAGCGGACGGACGGATGTATAGACACGAGGACATACAGACGGATGGACGCACGAACAGACAGACAGACAGATGGATGGAAAGACTAACGGATGGACGCATGGACAGACAGATGGACGCACGGATGGTCGTGCGAACGGACGGAAGCAAGAACGAACAGACGCACGGAAGCACGGACGGGCTGACGGACGCTTCGCCCCACTCATCATCATTCACTCCGTGGATATGCTGTGATCTTTTTGCTTGTAGTTACTTCTGCAAATGTGGCTAGGCCTGACTTTTCTTGTCCGGTTTCGCCCGGTAGCCTCCCAGTACGCACGTGTCACACGACTTTGGCAGGAACATGGGACGTTATTATCTGTTACCCAGTGTTTCTAGATTTTAGGTGACTTAACTTATTGTTACGGGGTTTTAGTCACATGACTAGTTGTTACGTGGTTTATGGCGGGAATATATCTCGGTACAAGGTGTTACGTGTGTTACGGGATTTTGGTCACGTGGCTAGTTGTTACGTGTGTTGTAGTGGGAACATTCCGCGTGACAAGCTGTTACGTGGTGATGGGTAATATAGAGTCACGTGACTAAGATCTCATACAACTTTAAAAGTATACCCCATTTTCTCTTCACGCAGCAAACTCACGTCATGAACTATGTGGCCGGTGACACCATAGATTTCCCTATACACATACTGCAGGAAACTCTGGCGCTAGTGTCTATGGGAGTTTCAACGCACGGTGCTTCAGTGAGCATGTGAATAGTGGGTAGCATAGAGTTTCCTAATGTACACCAGAGGGAACTCTGGCGCTAGTGTCTATGGGAGCTGTAACGCACGGCGCTTCAGCAAGCATAGGAAGGATGGGTATTACACGTATTTGTCTAATCATCGTACTTCTGGCCTGTATCTGACTACGTGTGTGTTCGTCTAACTTCGAGCTGTTTTCTCACAAAACAAAATCAGCAAATGTTCAGTGGTTGTGCTTCACCACCTTATTATTTTTGGTTTACCATGTGAAATCGGGTCACGAAGTTAAAAAAGGGTTTTCTTTTTTCCTTCAAAACAAAACCAAAACCGCGAATAAACGAAGCCTAAAGTATGATTCGTCACCCGCAAGTACTAAGACTAGGCAAATCTGTGTACTACCTATCATTCCCACGGTCACTGAATGGCCGCAGTGCAAGACTCCCGTCCAGTTAATTTTGGGAAACTCCATGATGGGTAATACGCGGACTTGACTAATTTCCCTCCTTTCGGCTCCCGCGTGGCTTGGAGCTGCTTCGGTACAAAACAATCATCACCAAATGTTGATTTACCAATTTCACTTCTCTACCTTAATCTTTTAGGCTTACCATTTCAAATTGGGTCACGAATTTCAAAAGGGTACGTTCTTTTCTTCAAAACGAAACCAAAACACAATAATAAACAAAGCCACAAGTGTGATTCGAAGCCCGCAAGTACGAGGACAAGGCCAATCCGTGTACTACCCATCATTTCCATGGCCGGCGCATAGCCAGAAATTTTTTATCGCGAATGCATTCCTTAGTCAGGGTATGTCAGGCGTATGTCGGGATCCATAAACCAGCCTCACCCATAGCAACAGTTGTGGGCACGCGCGTTCTATCCACCCAAGCTCCCAAGCTCCTACCACGTCATGCTACGGCATCGGCAGCTGTTAACAACAGCTGCAGGCGCACGCAGTTATCCTCGCCCGTGACTACCAGAGCCCCCCCCCCCCTGTTTTACTTGAACGTGTGTTGCTGCAACCTCAATGTAGGGCGTTTGAAATGCGTTTGTATTGTTTGTGCGGCAAGAGTGTGTGTAGCGTTTGTGTTGATAGAACACCGACATTATGGCCATCAGTTACAATGACAACACAAACAGGTGCTGACGAATGTGTAAATAAATTATTGCGGTACGAATCTGCGTCTCGCCATTAATTTACGCATTGAGATTACTACGCCGTGTACACTCGGCGTCAAAAATGTTTTTGCATTTCCTCACGATTCCCTTCGAGCAGGTGAGAACATTTTTTTTGGTGCGAGGAATCTTTATTATTGGGGAGGCCACCCCTTTGAAATGGTCAGTTTTGCTTTTTATACCATGGCGTGAAGAATTTCGGGATTGGGGGGGTCACAGACCCGGTGTGCCACCTCCTGGCTACGCCCTTGTCCCGATCGCAGCGCTAGAGTCCCCTGTGGTTACTCCGATAGGCTTCAACACGAATTTGACGAAGACAAAGAAGACTCACAGATGCCGTGACGAGCGCTCGTCTGTGTTCTGTGTGCCTTCCTGGTCTTCGTTTAATTCACCCTGAAGCCTCCTATTTTAGTATGTACCAACTCGATCAAGTCAAAGTGCCCCTATAGTTCAAGGAAGCAACAAAAAGGAGAAGGCAGGGAGGTTAACCAGAAAGACATCTGGTTGGCTGCCCTACACTGGGGGATTAGGGTAGGGACAAGAAAGATGAGAAAGAGGGAAGAGAAGGAAAGGGGAAAAAGGAGAGACTGGCAGAGCTTTTACTGCATCGTGTAGAAGTTCACCGCAAGTCAGAGGCGTTCACACAAACCCATCTTTGTCAAGAAACACAACAGCCCCTATAGTTAATTTTAGGAAAACTCTATAGGTGATCCCACCTTCGGACTACGTTGCGCACTGCATGAGCGATACTATTTTTTTTTACTAGTGGAGGAAATTGGCTGCCATACTGGAGCCCGATTCTGACGGTGTACACTTCGAGGACATCCACATCGCCGGAGCGCGTTCAATTACACACGCAAAAAAGGCAATTCATGACGTCATGGTACTCTTGGCCACGTCGACGCACTGAACCCTCCAGCACATTCCTAGCGTAACGAGAAAGAAAGTGGGCGAAGTGTACAGCGACAGGACTCTTAAACTAATGTGACAAGTCTTCGCTTGCGTATGAACGTGTTGAGATGTTTGAAGAACAATGCAGGGGATGCGTACGTACCTTCCAGGTGTGCCTGGTGGGCGGCCACGTCAAACCTAATTCAAGGGCTCACGCGATTAGATTTCATGCACGGTCTTTTTCTATGTGCGTCCATAAGCGGATCTCTGGGGCCAGCATTCGTTGCGGCGGAACGCATTCTGTATTTCTTATTTGTGTGGATAGTTGTGGGAGCTGCGTTGCGTCCAAATAACATTGTGAAGAAAGACCACAAACAGACAACCCACTGGTCGCCGAGCTCCAGCCAATCAGTGGAGGCTGAAATAGATATCTCCACAGAGTTGCGAAGTGCACATAGCGAGAATAGCTCCGTTGCTGTGGTCTAGGCGAGGTGCCTCCAGATTTCTGAAGCTGTGTCCGACTTCAGCTGCTAGGTGTGTTGTGGTGCAAACAAAGTAACGGGGCTTGCTGGTAAGGGGCGTCACGTGATCTTATCCACGGGACCTACTGTAACCTGTGTTCCGTTATCTCAGTCAGGGGACCATCTGTTTAGGGATGTTACGTAATTTTGGCTCACGTGACTGCATTATACGAAATTTCGGATCACGTGATTTTACTCTCGCGATTAGCTTTGTTGTGTTTTAGATGAAAGACGTTTCGAGCTAGTGAATGCATGGTTTTAGACGCGTTAGTAGTAACGCGATGTCACATGGTATTTAGCCTCATGACTTGATGCTAAGTAAGGATACGTGATCTTAGTCGTATGTCTAATGTGACGTGACATTATTTGTGGTCACATGAGTAGTTGTTCATGATCTTTGTTTCGGGCTCTCAAGTAACGTTACTAGTAGACGTTTCGTGATTTCAATCACGTCACTAGTTGTTAGCTTACATTACTTAATTTTAGTTACGTGACGTTACGCAATTTTAGTACAGTGAGTCGCTATGTGAGGTTACACGAGCTTAGTCCCGTGGCTGGTTGTAACGTGATTCTATGTGATTTTCAGTCACGTAGCGATTCACCAATCACAGTTAATGCATTCTATGGCCGGATAAATTGGTGCAGGTGTTACGGGAGTGAAGCAGAATATGAAGCGGGGACGGAGAGTGCGTGCTGGTTGATTTCTCTGTGCACTACATGGCGAAATGTTGTACGCATATATCTCTATAGATGTGATGTGCTATGATATATCTATATGAAGCTACGCCTTAAAAAAGGAAAGAACACGGATGAATAGTCAACTTTTCCGTTTCCATCTTGTAATGTGTACTCGTTTGTACACGTCGGTTTTTTTTGCAATGTATATTATCGCATGTAATAGCGCATTCACACTGTATGAAGAACAGCTCACTGAGGTTTTCCGCTCAAGAAACGTATGGCCTGCATCGCGTACAAAACCTAAGATGGAAATAAACTGGGACATTGAAAATTATATCATGCACTTTAGCTGTTCAAATAAAAAAAGTCAGCGAAGAGAAATGATGCGATGTCGATTTGAAATGTAGTTTTGCGAAAACATATTATCGCTAGTATTGTTTCCTGAATAACCAGGTGCTTTCCTTGCTTGCAAAAGCAGCAAGCCGCAGCCTTCCTCTGGTTAACCTTCCTCTTTTGCCTTTATTTCTCGGTGTCTCTCGAATGAATCAGTAAGTTATTTAAAAGAAAATGTGCCCTTGACATATTCTGCTTCTTTCCTTCGTGTGGATGCGTACATATAGAATCCCGCGATGTATTACGTTAATTCGTACGTTTATCACTCTTTCTCCTGTGTCCTAAAAAATGGCAAAATTGTTTATGCAAGTGGTTTCGGTCAACCTAACGCCACTCGTCCTTGTTCTTATAGCATATTTTCACAGAAGGAGCGTAGGGAGAAGTTGGTCGGTGCGTGGTATAGCAGTTCATAACGAAAACGAGTCCATACATGTAAGTCCTTGAGGGGGGTATCTTTTCTCGCCGTAAAGATAGATCGAGGACGCTACGTACGAAGCACGTTCGTCTGATCTATACGGGAATGCAATTGTCGTGTAAAAGAAACGCGATGCACGCAGACATCCGGATAATGAGAGATCGCACTTCGGTGACCATGTTGCAAAGAGTGGCCACGTGGAGTGGTTTATGCCAGCGTTACCTGCATCATATCCCTGACTCAGGCCTCATTGGTACAAACGTAAGGAAAGAAGGAAGGAAGGAAGGAAGAATGCCGCCCACATCCTCCCCCCGTGGGTAACTCGAGTAAATGCATCGAAGAGTGGTAGTGGTATCGCGCTAGTGTTGAGCAATTGGGTATGATTTGGGACTGCTTAATTGTCATTTCATCTTTATTTATATTATTTACATGAAGGAGAAGCGTTTCCTTCCCCGTCAAGCGAAATCCAATGAAAAGACACCCTTGTCTGAGTTCTGAACGCGCGTTCTAATGCGTATACATATTACGGGGTGGCCAGTGAGCGGTTGTGCAGCGCGAGCAGTCATTATTTTTTTTAGGGGCGAAGCTCTTTCAGCCATGGGCCGCCGCGCGTCTGCGATGTATGTATGCACTGGTAGTAGTAGTAGTAGTAGTGTAGTAGTAGTAGTAGTAGTAGTAGTAGTAGTAGTAGTAGTAGTAGTAGGTAGCCACCTCCACGACCGGGCCAGAGGAGCGGCACGCGCGCACTCCTTTGAATGGAGAAGGAAACCCGCGCACGTTAATCATACATTAAAAGATAGTTGTTTCCGATGAAAAAACCAACAGAGACGAGTATCGGTGACTTAATCTCCAATAAAATCTGCCATGAATTAGATGCTTACTAAAAAAATTCGGCAGATATCCCAAGAACCCGGTAATCGACGTTATGCGAAGCATGTGAAGGGAATGTGACCGTGTTGCAATTTTTTTTATTGAGTGAAACGTCATTAAATGACGCTAAATATATGTACAAATGTTACACGCACAGACATATGTTGAAAAGTTGCAGATGTTTATACAACCAGTTGTTAGCCCTTGCGCAACGATGCCAACTGGAACATGCGTATTAGCAGCACCATGTATATGATATGAAGTGCTGATGCACGCGAGAATGCTGGCCCTGGGCACTGCTACATAAATCAACTTCAGCGAATGGCAACTAACCACAATTGATGTTAACCCGACGTGACAGCTGTACCAAATGAGTACATATGTAATGTTTATGAAATTGGGTAGGCTGCACTGCAACCACTATTGACGTTTTATGAACATTAGCGTCTATTTGAAATGTTCCGAGACTTGGCGTAGCTCTTTGGTAAAATGCTTCATTGCCACGCACAATGCTTGGGTTTGATTTCATTTGGAACCCTGGCAATTATTCTTTGCATTCGTCGGGTCGACGCTACCAGTGTCGGGTATTTCTTTACGCTTGCACGTTGAAAATGCCCATTAAATTGCCCACGCAATTCCTGCGTAGAAACTAAGTGTCAATAACCTGTGGCACATACCCACATACGAGTGGCACATACCCACCCAGAGGGTATGTGCTACTGTATGGCGGGAAGTGCTTCACGACGTACGTGACGGGATTGTGACATTATTCATGTCTTGACCAACGCGTCCTATTCGTCAAACCATCTTACCCTCCAATGCTAATTTTGGTGCGCGTTAACTTAAGGAGGTCACCACGAGAGCAGCCAAACGTAAGCGGCTAGATATATAGATAAATGGGTAGATACGCTCAAAGTCACCGAAGTTTGCTTAGAAATGCTTCGCATTAAAAAAAACTACTAATAGAATCTGACCATGTGACCATCTGACCATCTGACCATCTGACGAGAGAAGGTTGCCATGTTAAACTCACTGGGCGTAACCTCCGTGGTTTTAGCGAGGTTTAGCGAGGCATGGGCCGCAGTGTGATTAGGTAGCGGCGGTGAAAGGTGGGAACTAGACACGAGGCGCCAGCCATAAGTGAGTGCACGCGTGCCGCTCCTCTAGTCCGGCTGTGCCACCTGTCGTTTAGTGCTTCGAATGTACGCTGGATGGTGGTACTTCTATATGATGAATATATGATGATAAGATGCGAGATGGCGGTAATTGGAGTGTTCACTAGATGGACAGACGCATGGACAGAGAGAGAGACAGATGAACGGATGGATTCACGGACGTATGAATAGACGCACAGACGAACGTACGGATGCAGGACCGACGCACGAATGGACGGAAGCAAGAACGAACAAACCGACGGAAGCACGGACGAAGTGACGAATGCTTCGCCCCACTCATCATCAAGCACTGCGTGAATATGCTGTGGTTTTTTTTTTTTTACTAATAGACGCTACCTGCATCGGCTTGGCGCTGTGAGAGAGGGGGAGGGGAGCGACCAAGGAGGATTAAAAGAAATGCTGGAGTGAAAGCTCCCGCAATGCCTTGCAAGCAGAATTGAAGCCAGCTTTTGCCACTGCCAGGATCTCGGGAACATGTTCTTTTCTGATAGTGCCCACTTAGAGATCAAGTGGATTTAATATGGCAGTGTAAATTCTACGTTAGTTCTTTATTAAAAGATAGTTGTTCCCGACAAAATAACACACAGAAACGAGTATGTGTGACTGAGTATTCCAAGAACTTTGCCTCCAATCACAGGCTCTCTGAAAACTAGTTACAGAAAGAAGCACTTGGAACACTATGTGAACCAACAAAGTTTCCACATTACACTCGTTGGGCGTGCGAGGGAAACGCTCCTTCTTCGTCAGCGTTCGTGTTTAACTGTGTGATACTGTGTGTTTGCTGCTCTCGCCCACGCGTGCATCCAGTGTTTCGGCGGCGTCCCTTCGGCGTCTCACCCGCGTTCAGGTTCCCCGGTGCTTCGGCCAAGAAGTCGCCGACCCCTGGGGCCCCTGGGAGGATGGCGTCGAGGCCAGTATGCACACCGCCAAAAGAACATTGTTTCACGTTTACTGTTCCTGAAGGCGCGGTCTCCGTTGATGAGATCAACGAGTGTCTCGAAGAGACGACTGGTAGCGAAGGGGTGTTGTTCCTGCAACACCTCGGCGCTTTGAAGTTCTTGGTAGCAACGAGGACCGCGGAACAAGCCACCAAGCTCATGGTTAATTAAGGTTTTGTCCTTCAGAAGAAAAAAAAATTACGGCATATTCACGGGATGAATGATGATGAATGGGCGAAGCTCCGGAGGGATTCATCGGTAAACTGTGAATCTTCCGTGTAATTCGCCCAGTCGATCATCATGTAAAGACGTGAGAAACGCTGTGTGTGTATATACACAAATCAACTTTTATTTGTTCTTAGACGATGGATGGCTTGCGATGTCCCTTGCCTCGCGCGCTCGCACATCGGGATTCTGTCTGCGAGCGCGCGCTGCCGCCGCCTTGCGCTCTCTCCGCTGTGCAGCCTTATTCATCCGGCGACTCCGAGCGCGCGCCAACAGTGAACGGATTTTATTACAACGCTCCCCCTAGCGTACGTCGCCGCACTAAATCGAACGATTGCCTTCAACAAATGACACGCGCCATATGTGACATCATTCCTATTTTATAAGATCTCGCGTCTTTCATCAACTACAAGTACCGCTTTCTAGTTTATAACATCTTGCATCTTTTCATCATCAGCTACAAGTACCACCATCTAGTAAACACTACAAGAATTAAACGAGAAAATGGCAGCATATCTACGGAGTGAATGATGGATAGTGGGGCGAAGCATACGTCCGTCCACTCATTCTTGCTTCCGTACATCCATGCGTGCGTCTGTGTGGCTGCCCGTGCGTCCATCCGCCCGTCCGTGCGTGTGTCTGTTCGTGCGTCCACACGCTCATCTATGTGTCCGTCCCTGCTTCCGTTCATGCATCCGCTCCTTCGTCTGTCCATGCGTTCATCCGTCCGTGCAGCCATCTGTGCGTCCGTCCATGCATCTGTCTGTGTCCGTTCGTACACCTATTCAGCACACCAAGTACCACCATCTCGCATCTTTTCATCATATATTCCGCATATAGAAGCACCGCCATCCAGCGGACATTTCAAGGACTGAATGAGAGGAGGCACACGCACACTTTCTTACGGCTTGCGCTTCGTGTCTACTTCCCACCTTTAACCACCTCGAGTTCATAACATAGTTCACTGTATTCATGGCACTGTGGCCCAACGCTCGCTAAACCTTTCTAAAACCTAGGAGGTTACGCCCAGCGAGTGTAGCGTAGCAACCCTTTCTTGTCTTCTGTGAGTTGTTGAACAATAAAAAATTCGCAGGGTGCGCGTTAACTAAAAGCCAAGTTCTCCTGTCTCTCATTCTCCCTTAGCAGCCATTGGCATGCACATTGAGCACTATTTTTCATTGTTCAACAACGCACAGAAGAAATCTCTCACCGGCACCACCTTGGAGGTCAAAATGTTACACTTGCTACACACTGCTACAAGGGCTACGAGGGACTAACGGGTGTCGCTATAAGGAGCTTTGCCCCTAAATAGTTCAAGTGAGAATAAGTCGTCGGCCCACCAAGTGTGTTCGTGAGTGTGTACATGTTTCCGCCGTACGTACCCGATGACGCGGTCGTCTCTGCTTTGCAGCCTTTCGGAAAAGTACGTAGTATAACCTATGTTACTCTGAAACGATGCCAGTCTACATTTACTGGTACATGAGTAGTGAAGATGAAATTTACAAAGCCCGCACCGAACTTCATTCAATCTATGGATACCGCGTTATGTTGGAGTGCCGTGGCATGCGCCGCGTCTGTGCGCGTTGCCACAATGAACGCCACATGGCCGTGGCCTGTGCAACACTTTTTGTCATAGGTTCAGCGCGTACTGACACGCTTTGGAATAGTGCACTGAAGCCTGCAGAAGGTGTGGAGGTGATCACCCGACCAAAGAATGTTTCAAGCGCAGATCATACGCAGACGCAGCTCAGAAGACGCTGTCACCGAGTGTTCAAGACTACCCAACAATTGAAGAATCCTCTTCAAGCTCTTCAAGTGTGGCGAAACAATGTAGAACGTGTGAGATACTGCGACCTAAAGTAAAACGATACGAGTCAAGACACCAGACCATTGGGATGAAGAGAGCCTGACCGATAATTTCGTAGACGCACAGTCGGAAGACGCTACTCACGTCAAGCCGGCTGTTGCGACTCCGGGTCCTGCGGGTCTCAGCTCGGTAGCGCGCCCCCGTCCAAGGACCCATCGTCGAACAGGTCAGATGAGGCACTCGTAATAACAACAACAATTTATTTTTATGGTTAGTAACTGAGAATTAGCAAGGAGGTGATCAAGTGATCAGAACTGTACAGGAGAGCTGTTGAACTGGAGAGCTTAGAATACACGAAAGTCTTCTTCTTATATAGCGCCTCGTTGCCAACCATGGGCACATTGTCCACGGCTTCCGCCAATAGGGCGCTCCATGGTCTAAGTTGCCACCCACGAAGGAGAGGAAAGACACCACACAATGCATGCGGAGAGGGCACAGTCCACACGATGCCCAATTATGGTCACCAAAGCACTGTACCGACGTTTTCGCACACGTCACCAAGTTTCGCGCACGTCCGATGATCTTGGTTTCCAAGATTCTTCTGACAGCTCGGTGAGGTTCAAAAAACCGGCTGCCAGTACAGGTGTCAAATTTGCCTGAGTGTTTGGGTAGGACAATGTAGTGGTGGGCCAGCATATCGTCAAAATATGCCACCCCATTCAGGCAATCCTATGGAGAAAGGGGGAAGGATGAGTGGTGGACTAATCCAACGCCGACTAAATTTCAAGGCCGAAAGGCTGCCGCAGTGACGTCAGAGGGTGGGGGCCCAGTTACGCCGGGAACGCGGCGGAAAGCCTGCGTTTCGTTCACGTTTTAGGAGAACCAACGCTCCCGCTCTCGCAGCTGCTGCGTCTTGATTGGGCCGAATAAAATATGTGGAAAAAAAAGTCTTACTGAGCATGCTCAGTTGGGCAACTGGGCCCCCAACCTCTGACGTCACTGCGGCAGCCTTTCGGCCTTGAAATTTAGTCGGCGTTGACTAATCCCTCGTCGTCGAGGCGCGCTCCCGCAAGGGCTGCAGCACATAGTGCATTTTAGTTCCCTTCAAGCACATAGTTCCCTTCAACCCCACATTCCATTCCTCGTTTGCTGGAAGCAGGGGCTTACTGCGAATATCCAAGACTCCGCTTCTCCTCGCAAGGTGCAGCCACAACCAGTTTGGCTTTAGCTATCAGCCTGAACTGCAAATACCATGCTGGTTCCGAGATTTTCAGTTTCTCGGTGACCTCGAAAATGGCCCAGCGGCCTCCTTGTCTGCCTCGAAAGCCTTGCTCGCAGCAAACACAATGGCCTTTCTCGAGTCGAGCTCACAATGGCCTT
>NW_023613017.1:0-69838 GCF_013339725.1 Rhipicephalus microplus
GATTGAAAACATCTAGTGGGGTAATCAGGGTGAAACCGTAAAAGTGCCTCACAGGCTGGCCGATGTTGCGATAGGAGGACCTATTTTTGTAGAAGTCACCTTGTCATCCTTGGCGTGTTAGTTTAAATGGGATCAGTAATGACATCATCATTTGGTGTAGGCGTGTGTGCCTGTTGGAAATGTTTGTCTGAAAAAAAAAACCTATAACGTAGAAGAGTGCAGCCCTTGCTTCTTTTCCAGTTAGGTTCCGCTGATACAAAGTGTTCTCCTGTCGGTGGTTGGGGTAAGGGAAGCAAAACAAAATAACGATAGAAAAGAAGAAAAAAAGGAGAAAGAAAAGGGGGATGCAAAGTAAAAGTAGTGCTACACTGCTCCTACTTTGCATCCCCCCTTTTCTTCTTTTTTTTCTTGTTTTCTTCTTTCACCTTTTTTGTTACATTTGCATTGTCCCATCTTGCGCATGAATCAATAACACATGGCTTTGCTATAGCAAAGATGCCTATGTGGTGTTGGATTGAACAGTGCATTGTACTTCATTCAGTTAATTACAGACTGATCAGTCTTGCAATAAGTGCTTCCTGTCTATCACCACACATGTTCAAATGAAAAGTTTGTGCTTGGCTCTTAGTATGCTGGTATATAGCTTGTGTCTTGGACTACTCAAAATGAATGTTATCTTGCTGCTGTTTATGGTAATGAATTTATCCAACATGAAAATATCTTGCCTTGTGAACTTTGTCGGACCTGCCTTCCTTTTCTTTCCTATGCAGGCATTATATGTGAGGGAGGCAGTAACAGAGAGGTGATAGCTTGAGCTTCGGAAGAATAAATGCTGGCAGTGAGGCAATTACACATCAAACATCCCAGCCATTTTGCCAACCGTCCTAAATGTGTTTTGAAAAAAAAATATTGTGCTTGTTTACTGTACTGAAAAGAGCGAAATGCTAACATATATCGCAGAGAACAAAATATTAGGTCACGTTATTGCTTTCTGGACTTTTCAGGATGTCGTCTGGGTGTTGTTTGTAAAAAGTAAAAAGTGTTTCAAAAATACTGCCTCTTCTACCCCAAATTCGGTCTAGGTATTAAGTAAAGGTGATTGTCTGTAGTGCATGAAGCTCAGTAATATTAGTGCAACTTTTTTGCCACATCAAAAGCAAGGAAGCAGTTCTCTTTATATGGCAAGTTGTATGATTACACTTTTTCTTAAAGTAGAAATGAATTTTTGAAGTTTTCTTAAGATGGCTGTTTTCTGCATTTGATATACGACAGCTTCCGTTCTGAAGTTCCCCATGGCTCTCAATAGGAGACTTCTAAAATCATTTTCCTCAATTAAACAAAAATTGTAATGATAACACTTGCCATATAACAAGAACTGTTTTTTTGCTTTCAACTTACACATAAAAGTAATTTTCAATTAGACAAACACACAGCTCAAATTGCATCTCAATGCAGACAAAAACGATTATATAGTGATATTTGTAATCTGGACCTAACATTATTTCTTTTCGTGAAATATAACTTCTGTGCAGTGAGTATTTGTGGCTCAAATATTCATACAAAGTGCAGTAATGCCATACAAGAAATGCAAACGTTAAACAGTTTGGCTGAATTCTTCAAAGCCTATGTAGCGGAAAAATTGCACTAATGTTACTCGGCTTCAAATACTTTAAGAAGCACCTTTACTTAATATGTAGATCAAATTTGAAATCGCAAGAAAAAGCGGTACTTTGAAATTTTTCACACAAATAACACCCGCACGACATTCTGCGAAATTCTGAAGGTACCCATGTGACCACTACTTTTTTATCTTCAAAACATTTCTGCAAATAACTATTTTCAGAAGAGTAAATTACCATCGTTTTTTAAACTATACATCTGTGATGGTCGCCAGGCAGTATGGTTTGTATGTTTCGTGTAGAATAGCCCAGTGCAAAAAACAACAAATGTTTGAGCATCCTTTGACGCTCGGGCAATTTCGAAAGCATTTGTTTGTTAGCAGCAATTGAGTTAAGCCCTTGTCTTTATGCTTAGGCCCAGAAACAAAACACACGTAACCAAAGTAGTCCTAAGAGTCATGCAGTCTCGCTGTTCTAAGGCTTGTGGAGCCTAATTTATTGCAAGCTTCACCATTTTTAAAAAATTCAGATTCAACTAACAGGTTTTAGAGGCACAGTGCATTTTCAGCTAACATGTTTCACACCAGTTACTTAGATAAAAAGCGGAAAGTAGAGGAAAAAATACCATTTTAAAGGCTTTGTAGGTAATAACAAAAAGGACTGCTTTCTTTTTTTGTGTGGTGCTTTGCCTGAACGCTGTGCTTTTTGTGGTATAGTTCATTGTCTAGTGAACATAGGCCTTAAAAACTAACATTAGCCATGTTGAGGTCGATTTCTTGGTTATAGTCATAGTAGCCATATTAAAAATTATGACTTGAAACTTGATTGTTCTTTTTGAAGATTTTTTCTTGCATAATGATATTTCAGAGTCTTAGTCAATTTTGTTATAAGAAAACGTGATGTCATAATAGGGTCACTTTTTGTAGAGTCGTTCAGTTCTACCTTACCTTTTACATTCCTAATAGAGCAGTTATTTTCAATATCGATATTTAAAATGGAATTAGCGTGCTGTATGTAGTAAGGTGTAAGCACTTACAGATAGCACATGCACCCAACTTTTCTGTTGGCAGTTTATTTCTAATATTCTCGATATATGTGAGGTTTCACGTCCGAAAACCACTATATGATTATGAGAGGCGCCGTAGGGGAGGGCACTGGAAACTTCGACCACTTGGGGTTCTTTAATGTACACCCAAATCTGGGCACACGTGCCTACAGCATTTCTGCCTCCATCGGAAATGAAGCTGGGATTTGATACCGCGACCTGCGGGTCAGCAGCCGAATTTCTGTTACTCTTGCTCCCCTATATGTGTGCAGTTCGGTTATAGTTATCTGGCTTGCACAGATTTTTAATGGCACCTGCCTGGTCCTGCTTGCTTTCATGGTGATATTAACCTTCATAAGTTGCATAGGTTTAACTCTCAAAATTGTTCAAGATGCCAAATTTGTACACAAACTGTATAGTATGAAGGCAGCAGTTGTACATGCACACAGTATTAAATGTACATTGAGAGCTTTCACTTACAGTTGCTAAAGTTTTACTGTGCAGGAAGCATTTAAATCATAATTTCATAAGGACATATTAATCGATTATCTCTACCATTGAAAATCGTGACAACCTAGTTATTTTCACTGTGATAAGCATGCTGTTTTCTTTGATTTGGCAGAACTAATTTATACACTTTTCCTTCTATTATACACATATGCATAACATGAAGGATTGTGTGCCTTACATTTTCAGTTTCATTCTGTGTGTTATATTTCTTGTGTATGTGAACTAATGTGCTAACATGTGTCTCTGACATTATTTGTGCCAATTATTTTCATTTCCAGGTGCCTATGAAGGACACATAAGTTCTATGGCAGTGACCTTCCAAATTTACAGTGGTGCCGGAGCCTCAAGCAGCATTTCGCCGATCTCCACAAAGCCTTCATGAAATAAACACAGCGCCACACTTTCACAGTGCTATGAATATTATTTATGTTTAAACATTTCGTTCTAAAATTGCTGTTACATGTGTTTTGTGCCACCATCCTGTGGCTTGGGTGGAGCCCGTGAAATTACGGTGCAGTCACCTCATTTGTGTACCATCAACACTGCAATGTCACTATTCACAGCTGGAGCATACAGACAAATAAAAAATATATTGATTGTAGCGGGGCTGATGTGTATATTAATGCTTCTCTATTGATAATAATAACTTTATAAGTTCTTTAAGTCTTGCATAGAACACTGTATTAATGTGTGGCAGTGTAACCACCATTTATGATCGCTAGCATGTTAATTAGTAGTTTTGTATTGTATTTTATTTAAAAGGTAATTTTGCTTTCCGCATCACGACAATTAGAAAGATGCCGATGACTCAATCCCTCATCATGCACATTTAAAAATATTGTGATTTGTACACAGTATTGCATGTACTCAAGATGTGGTCGTCTATTCAATTTACACATTGTATTGCTTTGCACTAGATTCAGACGTAACATGCACACATTGCAGTAATTTCTGCATGATACGTCTTTCCATAAGATGCGGATCCCGCATCATACGTCTTATGCGGAGTCCGCATTATACGCCTTCCATATTCCAAGAATTCCGTACTTGAGGTCTCCGCATCATGCGGAACGTTTCAGTAGGGGTATCTACTGTAAGCGCGAGTTAAACTGTGAAAGCCGTATAAGTACGCGTCCTGGACAAAGCAAGCTAATAGTAAAATAATAAACCACCGTTAGCCTGCTGCAAACACGCACACGACATGTTACCACCCATTTCAGTGTCTGCCTGTTGACGATGGCGATGCGCGGTTGCCCCGAGACTTCAAAACCGAAACCAAAATTCATAGCAGTACTGTTTTATGATATAATTTCCGAGCTATGTCAAGCCTCCCTGATCTAGTGTAATATTTTATGCTTGACAACATATTTATTTGCTAGCAGAGCTTCAAAGTCTTTTTTTTTTGCCACTGACGTGTGCTGGCGGCAAATGCGTAGCCTTCGTAATGTGCATTTTGTTTCCCGGGTGAGGTGTTATTGAGGCGTTGTTTCGACATTTTATAGTCAAAATTTGTTACTTGCGGAACATAGACATCAATAAAAAGTTAGGGAAGGGTGGCAAGGAGAATCTTCCATACTTGACACATCTCCCACCTTTCTTTGTGTTCGTTTGAGAGCTTTTTTATTCAAAATGGGGCAAATCTAGAACCGAAACAAGTTCAACTACGCTGCCATTGACATAGAGAAGGCTATAAACGTTCTTCAAGAAAAGTAATAATTATAAATAACGTTTTAATAACCTGTTTTAGAAGGAAAGGTGAACGTAATGTATTAGCCAGTTGAGAGTCATTTGAGCTACTTTCGTGTCAGGATTTGGCCCATTTCGGCAAAAAAAAAAAGAAAAGCTTGCGATTCGGATCCGCAGTATGCAACCACAGGCAAAATTACATACAATTGGGAGTCAGGCCGGCCCTTTATTCCTTTTCTATCCCCTTGCACGCCATAATCCTGCAACGCCCCTGCTGTGCTATTAGCTTCTTTAAATAACACTCTAACACTCAGCAGAACCGGGGGCTATGCTTTTTTCACCGACAAGTATGAAGGACGCTTGCTTTTATTTCAAGTCTTAAATTTTGTGATCTACCAATTGCGATTATCAGTGCATTGTAACGCGAGAGTAACACTGTCAATTACAATGTTGCAATTATCAGCTACTCCTCCATCTTTGTGGTACGAGCACATTGCGCTAGTGTTGTCTACAATCGTTCACGTGTATATTATAGGACGCGCAAGTGTGCATATTCAGAAAATTAAAAAAAGAGCATTAAGTGCCCACAGAGTGGTGCACCTATTGGAAGAGTTCACCCGTGCTAGCGGATGTGCGCCAAGCTTGTCCTGCGGCGCAGCATGCGTGCACAGCAGCTGCATCAGAGTAAGCTTAGCCTGTTAATTGTAAACATGCCTAGTTCCATGGCAATGCGAATACTACAAACATTCTATTTGAACTGATCCATGTTCATAGATCTAATTATAACTCACTGAATAGATCACGGACTTGTGTATTGATGCGAAATACTTCAGTGTGAGGAAACATATGGACCCCATTGTAAAAATTGGCCCTGTACCTGCATGTTTCTACAAATGTCGTCGGAAGACGATAGTCTTGCGTGTGGAGAGAGTGAACAGGACATTCAATTGGTGTTCTGCGCAAGAAAGTCGGCGAGTGGTATTCTGGAGGCACTGCGTTTGAGTGCCTCGAGCGTGCAGCGGAGGTGAACGAGCGCATCAAGTCACGTCACACGTGAGACATGAGCGTCATTTGGCGGTTTTCTTAAAAAACGAAGCGCGTGGCTCTGAGACGGGTGTGCGCGCCCATCTCAGAGGTGATAAGGCTAGAACGCAAGAGGCGACGGCAGGTGCCACCCCGTCTCGTCTTAGCAAGCGTTGGAAACACTCCCCGTTCCGTGCAAGCATTGCATGGTAAGCGCAGCGTGATAAATGCTACGGCCCTTAAAATTACTAGTGTATGCTTTTCTAGTAAATGACGCACATGAAAGATATACGTGTTGTTATGGTGCCGCAGACATCGCAATGATCGCTTTTAATTGACGATTGCACTAGCATGAACGCTCAATCTTGAGCAACACTGGTGGGCGCTGCGGATGAGGTCAGTCATTTCAGTACAAGATTCCGTTAGACGTAGGCAAAGAGACAAATGTACAGGACACAGACGACAGACAGACAGACAGACGCGAGACAGACAGACAGACAGACAGCCAGGACAGACAGACAGACATACAGACAGCAGACAGGCAAGCAGACAGGCAGGACAGGCATGCAGGCAGGCAGGCAGGCAGGCAGGCAGGCAGACCAAAATATTTGCGTTGAAGGTCCCCAAAAGACTATTGTCTTTTATAAACCAGGACCTCTTGTACGAAAAAATTAGTGTGATTTCAAATGAAAAAGCGTGCACGATAGCCTGTCGAAAACCGTGTGTAATCGTTTCATGTTACGTTTAAGTGCAACATAATCTCTTTTACCGATGTCTCTGTGAGAATTAGGGAAGAATGGACATGAGCGGAAGCAAAATATTTTTTGTAGGAATCCCAAAAAGTTAACCCATGACTTAAGTCATTGACATGTGAGGAATCTTTGAATATTATAAATAGGAGGTGGTTTCATAATATAATACATAGCGCGATATATTTTGGCGAATGAAACGGGAAATGAAAACGAATGCCAAAACATCGATCTTGTCACCAGAGTTTGGCATGCGGTTTGATTGCATCCGTTGAGATGTGATATGTATTGATGCTATAAACTATATACATATATGATATGTGTAACGTTGAAGGAACAGCCTTGGGTGTAATTTGCTAACATACACCTATAGTACACCTAAAATGACAAATGGGTGTACAAAGGTGGAATTGCAGAAATTACACCATGCGGATAAGTTTGGCAGAAATAACAGGGTGTAATAGGGTGATTTATTGAAAAATTACCCTTAGGGTGTTGAAATGATTTGTAGTGTAACATCGTCTAACAAGCATATTTTGCAGGTACATGTGGCGGAAATTACGGACGCCATGCAGAACAACCTTAGATGCGGAAATTTGCCGTAGGAGGGCGGTGTACGATCAATATATTAGTAAAAAAAATTAGAGATGGCTTTTGTGTTCAGTCACCTTAGGACTTGTATTTGGGCTTACCGTTTGTCAGAGAATGCATCGCCCTTCTCGTTTTCTTGGTTTACTGCCTTTATGCATTCATAATATCATGCGCATGCAGTGCTTATGATATTTTTAGTGTAATGCACGTATTGTGTTCAAACGAGAAAATAAACTCTCCTGCATTCATGGTCGAAATTTTAACGTTTTATTCAGAGACTGAGCAGGCCGAACGTCACCACTGAAGAAGAGACTGCATCGATTCCAATACATCGAGCTACTTTGTAGCTTTTATTCATTTTCAGAATATAAAAATTGCTCCTGAATTACATGGGTATTTTATTGTTTCATTTGAATTTTCAGCCAGGTAGACAGAACTCTGCCGAATATGTTCACCTATATCGTCGCACAAAGTCTCCGGCGTCTTTCTATTTTTTGTGTAATCGCTAATTTGTCGCCGATAACGATTATTACAAAAATAGTGCATTTTTACTAAGCTATTGATGACGTACAGGTGAGCGAAGCTAAATCTTAGATCCATACTGTCTATGCTGAAGTCGGCGACAAGTGTAAAGGACGGATGGACGCAGGAATGGTACTGTGGATGAAACGGGCGGACAAAGAGCAACAGAATGAAAAGTTGGGCTAGTTGGATATTCATGGTAATAACTCTCAGTTCAAGCGCATGAATAACAGAAAGGAAGAGGGGACATGCGCTTTTCTCTCTTCCTTTCTGTTTATTCGTGCACTTGAACTGACAGTTCTACCGAACAAAGAGACAGATGGCCAAGGTGAGCATGCATTGTTCTGACGTATATTTTGTTGATTTACACATAAATGCACTTTTTACACCGATAATTTTGTTTTTTCTTGTACAAGTGTTCATTTTCGGTTTCGGTTTTATGGAGTGTGATGAACCTGGGCTATAGTGGTAGGCCCTAAGAAGCTTCACCCCTAAAATGCACACGCTGGCTTTCCTATGGCTGACCTTTATGAATAGCGGCTTCGTACATCTTTTAGCTATGTTGCGCTAGAACTATGCTCGGTATTAAGGTAATACTGTATAGGCTACACTCACAAATCTCAAATGCACTTCTGTTCTCAGGACATTCGGGTCGCAAAGCGTCGTAAGTTAGGTGGTACTGATTGTGGTCGATTTGTGCATACGGTAAACAGCTTGCAAAACCAAGGCGACTAAGGGCAGCCAAACTGCGCGAGATCAGTCCTTTGCATCTGCTTTTAGTCGCCGTGATTTCTGCAGTTGCCAACTGTTAGTCCGAAATACACTTCAGGAAAGACAAATCAGGTATGCTCATTCAGCTAAGCAAGCTATTTAGGCTAGCTGGGCTGCATTGAAGAACAGGTATTGGTGCCTTTTTCATGATCGCTATGTTTCAAAAAACAAGCGCTAATTGTTTATATTTAAATCAGAGCAATGAGTGCGTGATTTTCGAAAAATAACTTTCCAAAAGTCAAGCTTTATTCAAAATTGAAGTATGTGCACAACTGTGCAGTAGTACTGCATTCACTAGAGGGGGGGGGGGGGGGGAGATATTTGATTAAAACTGAGCTTCACTAACTTTCAGTTCCGTATTCTGCAAAGTACCAGTGCGCAAAAACTTACTCAATGCGAGTACCTCAGCAAGAAAAAGTGTGACGGTTGCATTAAGTACATTGTGAAAAAGTAGTTCAAGACCTCAGGAACGCAGTAAGAATTATCACTAACAGCATTTTCATGCCAACACGGAGAACCAACAGTAGTTTCAGACACTGCACAATTCAAGCGGAGTCCCATTAAATACAAGTTGCGGCCAATTTGAAGGACATGTACGTTGAGATCATCAGTGTCAAACAGCAAGACAACATGACACACATGACGCAACGAAAACAACCAATCGTAAGGGACCACGGGTCTAATCATGATCTCGGCACGCACCTTTCTGTGATATGCGGAGACCGATGCTCCATTTCTGGCATTCTTTGGTTGTGGCCCTAAATAATTACGCCTGATTTCGCGCATTGTAACATTTTTTATGTATACCTAAGCAGCGATGCCATAACATGCAGTCATCCGCCATCGGAAATTACCAATAAAAGAAGCTTGTCGCCTGAGCTTTCTGAGTTGGCCTGATGTATGACACCAAAGTTTTGCCTCACGTATACAGTGCAGTCGAGGTAGTGGTGTAGAAGTGTCGTCGTGTAACAAGGTCGTTTTCTCAGACGCGGCAGCCGCTGACTTCGGCTCTATCTGAGGCGGTGGAAGCCGAAGCAAGAAACTGCAGATAGTTACTGACCGGTCATTATTATCAGATGACTTCTGCAGGTTAGCGCCATGGAAAAACCTAGCTGGTCTCTGCAAAACGCGTCGGGATACCATTACAAAGCGAGGCGGCACAGAGCTGCGTTCTCACCACAAGTTCCTGCAGTCAAAAGCAATATATCATCGTTGTGGCATTTTAGAGGGTTACAGTTATTGCAACCACCGCTTAGCAGAGTTGGATAGAAAACAGGGAGTTCAATGACATTGCCTTTCCTTGAACGCCCACAAGTAATTCCACAAAATAGTCACACCTTAACTAGGCAATATGCCAAGTCCAGTTATTATCAGAATCACCTGTGTTATTGAAGCAGCGCAAGCACTAATAACATCTTGTTATTGTCTTCATGCGACTTTGTTTAGATGGAGCTACTATCTCTTAAAAGGCGTGCACTGTTTGATAACAAAACTTTTCTTAAAGTCTGAGTGAACTTGTATCTATTGCGAAAATTGATAAGATGATTTCTACAGGTATAAATAAAAAGGCGTGGTGCTCTGGCGTGAAATCTTTTCCATTGGTGTTACATGTGGTTTGCATGCTTTTCTGTTGTCAGAACCCGTGGTGTCTACCACCGGTGATCCTCTATCTCTTCCCTCTTAATCCGATCCTCGTTGAAAGACGGCTATATCCGGAAAACTACGTAAAAATATACGGTCTCCTGGCTATTACAAGCACTTTACGAAAGATGAGATTATGATTAAGATACTGCACTACACTTAGATACAATATCAATAAAATCTGACAGACAATGAGGCCAAAAAAAGTATAGAGCATGTTATATGAGGTCATTGTAAAGCAAATATAAAGAAAGAATTTGGATGAAAAGATAACTTGGCTTGCGCAGGCACCAAACTTGCGACTTTCGAATATGCGGCCGATGCTCAAGCAACTGAGCTACCCCGGCGGCTATGCCTTCTCCACTTATTGGGTATATATGTGAATTAAACGTGTGAGCGTCAGTTCGCACCGACTGTAGCGATGACAGCGAGTGCGGAACACTCTTTTTCTATATGTTCGGCGTCAAGTAGCACGTGGCATGGCGTATAAACTGGTATACGTAAGAAAGCGTAGAGAGAGGCAAACGTTCGGTCTGATTGCCATTATTATGTATTCGCAACTCTTTTGATAAGTTGCTTGTTTAAAAACTTCTTTCTTTCGCCAACTTCCCGTTTATACTCTCCTCGCTTGTATGTGTTTGTGTTGCCGTGTGTTGCGTTACATACGAAAGCCTTTATTAACTGCGAAGCATTTCTTAGCGAGCTTCGGCGAATTTGAGCGTATCTATCTATCTATCTATCTATCTTCTCGCTTACGTTTGGGCGCTCTCATGGTCACCACCTTATTGTGACGTGAACCAAAATTAGCAGGAGACTGTAGGATGGCCCGAAAAATATGATGCGCTGGTCAAGACATGAATAACATCACAATCCCTTCGCGTACGTCGTCGCTTACCGCCAGACAGTGACACATACCAAGAGGCGCGTATGTGCCACTGGTATGCGGGTATGTGCCACATGTAATTGACACTTAGTATTACCCAGAACGACGAGAACACACAAGGACAATTTTGACGCGCAAACGTCAAGAAATACCCGGCATCGGTAGCGTTGACCCGACGAATGCAAAGAATAAATGTCAGTGTCCCAGCTGGAATCGAACCCAAGAATTCTGCGTGGCAATGAAGCATTTTACCACCGAGCTACGCCAGGTTTCGAAACTACTTTTCAAATAGACGCTAATCTTCGTAAAACGTCAATAGTGGTTGCAGTGCGGCCTACCCAATTTAATAAATATTGCGTATGTATTCCTCCAACGTCAATTGTGGTTAGTTGGCATGCGCTGAAGTTGATTTATGTAGCAGTGTCCAGGGCCTGCATCCTCACCAGCATCAGTGCTTCATATCAGCTGCTGGTGTTGCTAATACGCTTGTTCCAGTTGGTATTGTTTAGCAAGTGCAAACAACTGGTTATGTACACATCAGCAACTCCTTAACTTATGTCTGTGCATGCATTATTTCTACATATATTTAGCGTCATTTCATGACGTGTCCCTCAATAAAAAAATTGCAGCACGGTCACCTTCCTTCCACATGCTTCGCACAACATTTATTCCCAGGTGCGTGGGAACTGCCGATTTTTTTTCATTGCTATTGTTTCTTCATCAAATTTCGTAACGTATTGTTTTATTTCAACAGCGTACACAATACTTTAATTTAGCTTTATTTTTATGCATATTTCTATGTACTCTTGAAATAACGCCCTAGCCAAGTTGGTATGCCTGGCTTCGGTATCTTCATGCTTGCAGTTTGAGCAGTGATTGACCACGTACACTCACTTAAGCACTTTATTCTCCAAGGTTAGCGCTCCACGCCTGGAGCTAAATTGTCACGTGTGTAAATCTCCCGGTGCTTATGCGAATTTCGTGCCGTTATAGGTTTCGCGATATCGTTTAGAGCTCAACTTTATCCTTGTTCCGCTATGCCTTCTTTCTAATGGCACCTCGCAGATGTTATTTCGCCGGTGATTACTGCTCCTACATAAACATTCTTTAACACGAAAGTGTTTATGCCACTGTCAACCACCGCTCCACTGACATACTTCCATCATGAAAGTGGTGGTAAAAAATATTACTGAAGATTGCAAGAAAACGTGATTTCAAGCATTCTTTGCACAAAATTGAACCATCACGCCCTCATGCGTGATGGTTCAATTCCTCAAGGAACACACAACAGAGCCTTGACGCACACCTGAGGTTACGTCTGTAGGAGGAGAGTTACATTCATTAGCAGACACAAATTGCTCGCGGTTATGTAAGAAGCACTCAATCCATTTAAAGATGTGTGGGTCAAGATCTAATTACTTAACTTTAAAAGTAATTCGTGACAAACTATGTTAGTTGCTTTAGAAAAGTCGATAAGTACACAATCAATAAAAGTACCACGATCAATAGCAGAGAACAAATCATTACTAAAACGTAAGAGCTGAGTTTCACAAGAGTAACTTTTTCTAAACCATGTTGAAAGGTAAGTAAAAAAAGAATTATTCTCAAGAAATCTGACTAAGTTGCAGTAAATGACATGTTCTAGTAGCTTACATGGCACACTAGTTAGTGAGATGGGTCTATAATTGGGGGGTCGTTGGTGTTACCGGACTTGTGAAGAGGAACCACCTTCCCCACTTTGCAGTCGCTTTGCATGGTACTCAATTCTAAAGACTGTGAAAAAATTCTGGACAGTATTAAGGACGAAAACAATGCGGTGTTTTTAAGAAACTTGCGTTAAATCCGCCATCTCCGGGGGAAGAAGAAGGCTTGAGATTTTCAATTATTTTCCTATGCTTTCCCAATCAAGGTGTACTGGCTCCATTAGATCGTAGTTGTGAGTAGACAAGTTAGGAACAGTTGTAGGCGCTACGTTTACAAAGGATGATGCGAATACACTGTTAAGAACTAGGCAACACTTTTCTCTTGGAATGAATGATTCGCTCCCTGAAACTAGGTCGATTGGTTTTTTTCTTATGTCCACATATTACCTGCCGAAATCTGCGAGGATTAGTTACTAACAAAGAAGGTAACGTAACGAAGGTAACGTAAAGAAGGTAAAGTAGCCGCCTTAAAGTTGGCGTGAACCAGGCAGACGGATTGTTATCGGTTATATTACGGCGCGGTATGACGCGGTCGGTAAGTTCTTCGATTTAAGCTCTAAAACTTAGTCAATTTTTGTTTACCGAGTGTTCAGAAAAGCTAGAAAAAATTTGTGTGAAATGTCTCTAGTTCAGCATTAATTAACATGTAGTCAGCTCTTCCGTAATTGCTGATTATTTTTTGTAGTTTTACTCAATTTCGACGGAGTGTTCGGTACGAGAAAGTGAATGGCAGAGTGATCGCTGAGACCTGGCACGACTGACAGAAACTGGATGAGATCAGGGTTATTTGGGAACACCAAGTCTAATATGGTAGAACCGATAGACGTGATGCGGGTTGGTGAGTAAACAAACTGGCTAAGGTTAAACTCTAAGCATGTATTAATAAAAGAGGTGGATTCGAAATTGCTGGATCCAGGTAAGGCACAAGGCATGTTCCAATGGATGTCAGGAAAATTAAAATCACCTAAAAGAATAATATGCGAGGCGGGAAACCGAACATGAAGCATGTTAAGGGCATCGTACAAATCTGAAGAAATACCAGCAGGTATATTAGAAGGCCGATAGCACGCACAAACGAGAGCGTCTTTATTGTGTAAGCGAACACTAACGCACACTAATTCAAGACGGCAGAAGTAGTAGAGCAATTCTAGAATTGCTCCACTAGTCCTGCACAGTGCTGTGAATATCAAAACAGTATCATTTATTCAGCGTGAACTATGCCACGCAATTCCCCTGTCACCAATCTATAGCTACTGTACTGTGTATTCGTTATTTTCTAACTGCCATGTTTTGGTCATTCTGCATTCAAGGTACTACTTCGAGCGATGTGGTTTGTAAGTGCATCGTGTCCTCGGGAATCTGTGGAGAATATATATATATATATATTATATATATATATTATAGGGAAAAGATGTGTATACCTAAGGGCTCGTTTTTGTGTATTGACACAATAATAATGAGATCTAACAGACAGTAATGCCAAGGAATGTACAGGGGAAGTTTTAGAACCAATGGGATGTAAATAAGAAGAAAAGAAAAGGTGCGTGAAAAAATAACCAGCCGTGAGAGGAATTGAACCTACGACCTTCGAATAACGCGTATATATATATATATCTATATATATATATTATATATATATATATATATATATATATATTATATATATATATATATATATATTGACATTGCTGAGCCTTGAGGAATTTGCTTTTTCGCTACAAGGTACTAGTGACGCTGTCCGTATATACTTGTGGCACACTTCATAAGACCACATCCGCTTACCACCCGCAGACAAATGGGCTGACAGAGCGATTCCACCGGACTCTAATTGACATGATATCCATGTACATCGGACCGAACCACGATAATTGGGACAAAATCTTGCCGTTCGTAACATTTGCACACAACACCGCTGTTCAACGAACCACCGGGTATTCACCTTTCTTCCTCGTCTATGGTCGTGCGCCGACATTCACCATTGACGCCTCTTTCTTCAATGTAATGACAAAAACGTCGACGACTACGCCAGAACATTTCGTCTCAAGGCTTGCTGAGGCACGGCAACGTGCTCAACTCAACACGGAGGCCAGTCAAGAAGACCGCAAGCAACGCTATGACAGCTTTCGTCGAGACGTCACCTTCCGTCCTGGAGATGAAGTACTACTTTGGACGCCTGTTCGCACACCCGGATTGTGTGAAAAGTTTCAGTCTCGCTTTCTAGGACCTTACGTTGTTTGTGAAAGAACATCTCCGGTCAATTACCTCGTCACCCCCGTCGAGGGTTCCTCGGACCGTCGTTACCGTGCCTCCGAGATTATCCACGTTTCACGTCTTAAACCCTTTGTGCGCCGTACCTTTCCCGCCTAAGTCTCGGCCGGGCCGGCCGCTCAAGTGCGCGGGGAAAATAAGTGTGAGCATTATTTATGCGTCCCATCTTTTCATCTGTAAATACTCATCATCACCAGTCAAGTTTAGGTTGTGGGGCACATACTCGAGTCAAAAAAAGGAGAGTCTCGAGTGTTCTCGACGCCATCTTACAGTATATATATATATGAGAAAGATGTGTATACCTAAGGGCTAAAGGCTCGTTTTTCCGTGTTTTGACACAATATTAATGAGATCTAACAGATAGTAATGCCAAGGAATGTACAGGGGAAGTTATTAGAACCAATAGAATGTAAATAAGAAGAAAAGAAAAGCGGGTGAAAAAATAACCAGCCGTGAGCAGGACTCGAACCTACGACCTTCGAATAACGCGTATATATATATATATATATATATATATATACATTGCTGAGCCTTGAGGAATTTGCTTTTTCTGCTGACCAACGGTAAATGTTATGTGATACAAGGTACTAGTGACGCTGTCCGTATATACTGTATTAGCCAACGTCCGAGCACTGCGTGTGATAATGATGGTGATAGTGATGTGATAATGATGGTTTTCGTTTCACTTCTCAACAGGGGCGTAGCGAAGAGGTGGCACACACCATGCCCGTGCCCCCCCTCTAAAATTTTTGTTCGTTGGCTTATAGAGCAGAAAATAGCCACTTTAAAAGCGGTGTCCACCCCCCTCCTGCCGCGAGAAAAAGTTCTGGCTAGACACCTAATTCTCATGTGTGAATGCGGCATGTCTGTTGGAAGCCCGTACTTTTAATAGCATCAATCGTGGGGAAAGAAAATCAGGAATGGCCATACATGCAAAGAGTGTATGACGCAAATGTGCAGTTTGTTGCCAAGGCCGCCGTTGGGTAGTCGTAACGCCACTTGAGATCATCGAAAACGTCGCATTGCTTTGGTGTGCTTTTATTTGGTGCTGTTAACGCTCGGTGTTTCGAGCCGCGACTTCTAGCACTCAGCCAGAAAGTTCTTCCATGCAGAGCGAACTTACTTGAGTTGCTGCAGCGTGCGATCACTCATAATGAGTGCATCTATTATTATTCATCTGGTTGAAATGAACCATGAGCAGTATGTTTTTTGCCAGTTCAAGTTTAGTTTAGTTTTTTTTTTCTAAAAGGGATGTAGTAAGAGAGGCTGATCCATAGCTACGATTTGAAACATGCGTAATAGGAGCATAGCGGCCGAAAGGTTGAGACGTCGCTTCATCTGTTTTTCCTCAAGACATGCGAACCATTTGTGTCAAATTCAACACATGTGAGACCTAAATAAGCTTATTTAGTATCCAGTCAGTAAAGAGCAGTAAGCTTCTTCCTTGGCTTTTCTTCTCTGGCTCATAGGGAACTTGACTTCGATTATTCGACCGCGATTGGGTTTGCCTTATCAGCGCTAAATATGTTCGGTTAAATGAAGTGATACCGTTATCAATTACGCTTAATGATATTTGGATATACTTGACTTTACTCACCTCGTCTCATATAAGCATTACATGGATTAACATGAAAACAGCAAACGACATTGACTAATTAAAATTAGCTTAGTTTAATCTGCTTATACTTGGCTTTTACAGGTTATATTATGCTACACTATGCTTGAGTAGTTTTTTTCTAAAGTTTGGCACAATAAGGCAAGTTTAACTTGGGTTGATGTGACAAGGGCAAGCTGGGCTGAAGAAATTAAATTTTTATACCTGGCTTCATTTGGTTATATGGTGCTAGCTATGCTTAGTTAGGCTAACTAGTGAAAAAAAAGCTATGCGCCCAGCACTTCAATTGGCGCTTCCTAAGCTGCTGCATGAAAGAACGGCATAGATTTGATGGAGCACAGGAAAGCAACACTCGGTTGTCGTTTCGGCTATGAGTGACGTAACTCCGTCAAACAAAGTGCTGTGCAAGGCCACCTGATTACGACTGGACAGGCATGCACACTACAGCAGGCAGTGTGCATATATGGCACGTCGATCCGTCCTGCCATGCAACCCCGTGGTCTGCACACTTTTGCTTACGCCTGTACGTTTGACACGTTGCAAGCTGTCTTAGGCTGGTGCTCCATTCAATAATGTTTTTATAATTGTGTGAGCTCATCATAGCAGCCTAAGCACTTGCAGCTGAAAACTGCACGTTCTGTGTTTGTTAGAGTCATGATTTATATATTTTATTGTGTTTTTCAAAGTCACATTCATTTATTACTAGCTGGCATGCAACTGAATTGCTGCAACAAAATATAAATGACACTGAACTCTTGCACCTTGCAGAAAGAAGTCGCAGACTCGGCCAAATATCACTTGACCGATGGCTGTTCCCTTTCGTGGTAACGTATGCATTATTTGTCATGTGCCTACTGATGTTTCCTTTCATTTCCGTCAAGCTGTGGCCATCATGTGTTGTTGTGAATGCTTTTTCATGCGTGCAGCAGTTTTAAGGAAACTGTGACAACTCAGCAGGATTTGTATATAAGTTAGCACATAATAATGTGTGATGATAAAATAAGCAAAGAAATTTCGAGCACAGCTCATGCATATAGGGGTGAGCACTAGCATTCGAAAACTTGGTGAAACTTTTTCCAAGCTATACGGCACAATGTTTCCTCCGTCACTGTATTATTGTGAATGTGCTATTATTGTCGATGTGCAATACTATATTGTGGATCAAGATAGTATTGCAAGAATAAAAGGCATTCAGCTGTGAAGTGAACATTGCAAGGGATTTGATTGACTTCCTCGTGGCTCTTCCTTTTCAAATAATTATTGTAGGCACAGTATAGAGCTTACAAGCAATTTGAATTCACTGTACCAGTTGGGGAAGTAGCAGGAGAGTTGGTAATTTTTTTTCTGCAGTAGTGCCCGCTGTGCTGCTACCTCTGGCTTGACGTTCTGAACTTTGTTGCACTTCGATTATGTTATCATTACATATCCTTTCTGTGTTGTTTCAACACCTGTGAAGCTTCATGGGATTCAATTTATTGTCTCCTCTGCTATTGGACATTCTTCTTCCAAAGACTTCAGCACTTAGCAACAAGTGTTAAGCTGAGTGGTAGAGGTAGTTTGGGCCCATTTTGAATAGGGCTCAATAGCATTATTTATTTGTAAATACTGCCAACCCCAAGGGGTTATAGCAACAATGTTTCCAATAGCAACAATTAGGACATAAAAAACTTAAATGCAAAAAAAATTGCCCGCAGCTTCCCTCGGGGGAACACTGAGAAGGATGCGGACCATATAATTGGTTAACGGGGTGTTAAAGTGCAACTTACTTGGGTCGATGGCTAAATTGGTTAACGTGGTTGTGAAATGGGGTGTTAAATTGCGACTTACTTGGGTCGATGGCTAAATTGGTTAACGTGGTTGTAGGAGGGGGTGTTAAATGAGTGAACACGTACACACGTATGCGAAAGGGCGGCGCTGGTCGAAGGGACGTCGATCATTGTGTTTGTGGATTCGTTGGAATTCATTTCACCGCGACCTTGGACGTCGACGCGCCGTACAAACCAACCGACGAGCGGCAACTGAGCGAGCGAGCGCCGACCTTGAGTATATATACAGCACGACGGCGCATGCACTGTCAGCTGTTGAATGTTCTCGAAGCGCGACGCCACATGCGCGTCCACTGGAGAATCAGGAGAATTGTAGATGTCGAACGCGGTGTGTAGAGGAGGAAGGGTGCACAGATGGTGGAGGAGTGAAGCGCGCGCGGTGTGTAGAGGAGGAAGGGATGCACAGATGGTGGAAGAGTGGGCGACGGCGCGACGGCGCATGCGCGCGCGTCAGCTGTCGAATGTTCGAGAAGCGGTGTGGACGGCGCGGACGACGCGGACGGCGCAATACCTTGTCTTGTGCCTTCTCTTGTCCGTGTTCGTTGTCTGCGCTACCATCCATCATCATGCAACCATACCAACAAGCCCAAATCGCCACCCTCATTGGCGCAATACAAGGCGCGAGTATAAGATGCTCCGCATCTAAAAAGCATTGGTATATTAGTCTTTTGCACTTAATTTGTGTATGAAGTGTAGGTTTTTGCCATTAAGCAAACAATGCAGTGAAACTGTTTGATATTTTGAAAAACTTAAATTCTCACATTTTTTTCAATAGCATTACGAAATTGTCGTCCCCCGTAATACATGGCTTGAATAAAATTCTTACCGAATATCTGTGCGGTTAACAAAATATTTGAACCAAGTTTTGCTAACAGTGGATGTAAAAATAGTTGGCGACATCCAATGGGCCTGCTGTTTGGATACAGTATGTCCGCTTCCCAAAGGCCATTGAAGACTACACGCAGCCTTACATTTATGAATCAGATTTTCTGTACCCGAGTCTCATATACACTTTTGTCACAGTATGTATGAAAGAAACCTAATGAAAATCCACTGAATGCGCAAACCTATTTGCTTAATAAAGCATAACTGAGTCAAATTTAGCATGAGTAAACAAACAAGGAATAGCAAATAATTATAAGCAATGTGAAAGAAATGTTAGTGTCGTGGCGCAAGCTTTTGTATGATGTTTTATTGCCAAGCAATATAGGAATGTTGATAGCTGTGCATGATCCTATGTGAGTCACAATATTGCCCATAAATGAAGAAACATTTCTGCTCAATAAATAATTTGCCTTTTCACTACAGAGCCATTGCTGCTAGTGTGCAACAATTATTCTGGCAATCAAAGTGGGACCTGTGTCAAAGTGAGACAATACCCACAAGGACGTGGTGGCTCCGTGCGGACACAGCATGTGCCATAACCACAAGGAATCTAAAAGTTCGGCAAGTAGCGTTTTTGTTTCTCCAGCGAAATTATGCTCCTGCCAGCAGATCAGATAAATTGTGCTCTGAAGTTGAGAGCTCTCAATCCTACATTGAGCGTTAGGAGCTTCAGGGAAACTGAATAGAAGAAGTCGTGCATATATTTACCAATAATTGGCACCGAAGCATAAGAAATTCACGAGGATTTAGTTCTGCAATTGCCAGGAGAAAAGCTCTTTGTGGAAGTAAGATAACTAGTTCAAATTCACTGCTGCTCGAAGATGTCTGTGATTGTGGAAAGCTGTAAATTCAGACGTAAATTTCAGCTTCAAAATGCAAGTGATGAAGATTTGTAGATTTGAAGTACCCAACCTGAAAATGTAACTGTTCGGGTGATTGGTCTGCACGGCAGAAAGGTAGCTTGAATTCAACTCACGTTTAAAGTCGTCTGCTTTTGACAAAAGATGGACAACATTACAAACTGCTGAAACGAAAGTCGGAAAACTGGAGAAGCACTTAAATGCACTGAATTTGAAAAGAAACATTGCTGGAGGTGCTGCGCCCCCCCCCCCCCCCCAAAGGCACTGAAGCAAGAGGTTCAAAGTGAATAAGGCCAAAAAACGGAACAGGTATAGCTGTCGCAAAGCCCAAGTACCAGAAAATCGCTGTGACAAAAGGTACTCGTGCTAGCTATGCTCAACAACAAAACATGCGACGAACAAGGATAAATGGAGGATTAATACATGCAGTAATTTTAATAAAACCACCAGAGAAAATTGAACACACTCCAAACAACTGTGCAGTCACATAGGCAAAAAAAAAACTATAAGGTGACTCTTACTGAGAAGTGGCGCGATTCTTGAATTAAGGTCAACATGTGGTCACAACAGCCATTACATGTGGAAGTGTGCTTCAAAATAGTGAATTGTTGGGCTAGTTAGTTTACATTTGGCCTAGAGAAGCGAAGGCTTCGAATCAAAGGAAGACTACTTAGAAGACGCTCAACTTGCAACCGAGTTTATTTTTAAAATTATCTCAGCGCAAAAACAAATTCGCAGGCGCAGTCACACCAGATTTTCACTGAGCCAACAACAAATGTCTGGGCAAAAAATGTGTTAACGATGTACAATACCTTGAAGGGGGCTTGCTTAATCAGTTTTTTTATTGAACTGCATCCAAGAAAGTTTATTTCCTTCATTGTAAGATTAACCGATGATGCACTGATTCATGCATCAGCGGCAATTTCAATCTTTCTTGCCTGTAATATTTTGCGCTCACACCTGCCCTCACCTCTACCCTTGACATTCGCCTCCTCAAAAAGTGCATTGCAGACAAATGTACTACAATGCGCAGGACGATGTTCACCATTGTTTCGAGCATGCACCATAGTTACGTGATTTCCGAGTCTATTGTTAGGAAATCGGCCTGTTTGGGCGATGTACGCTTTGCCCCAGCTGAATAGTATCTTATATACCACTTTCGTAGCACAACGGACAAATGGCTTCTTATGCTTTTTTCGACATACTTCTTCCTTTCTTCTTTCACCTGCAAGAAGTGCACAAAGGGAAAAGATTTCAGGGTGCCGTGAAGACGACGTCTATGCCCTGCTTTGAAGCTATCCTCTTAAGGTTGCGTGAAATTGTGTAATATAGGGAATTACAACAAACTTGTTAACTCGTTGGACCTCTGCCGTGTAGGCATGCTGGGTGAAGCCGCAATCTGCTTCAGATGGGAGAATGCTATGGCAACGAGCAATGCGGAAAGAAAATCCGAAGTTCGAAGGCACAAAATCTGGTGCTTGAAGCTGAAGTTGACATGAAAAGAGCATGACTTGGTCAGAGCCGAGTTGCACTCTACGCACTCGAGTGGAGAATTATGGATTACTTCTAACCACTCTGGATACGATGATGATTGATGACTGATTGATATGTGGGGCTTAACGTCCAAAAACGACCATATGATTTTAAGAGACGCCGTAGTGGAGGGCTCCGGAAATTTCGACCACATGAGGTTTTTAAAGTGCGCCCGAATCTGGGTACACGGGTCTGCAACATTTCCGCCTACATCGGAAATGCAGCTGTCACAGCCAAGATTTGATCCCGTGACCTGGGGGTCAGCAGCCGAGTACCTTAGCCACTACACCACCGTGGCGGGGCCTTACATCGTTAAACTTGTGGCTGGTTTGCTAACGGCAGTGCGTGCGGTGTTGTGTGTCCAGCTTTTGCGTTGCTGAATACAAGGAAATTTGCGAGTTCGACAGGTTCTATGGCAATCTTTATTGCGCTTTTTTAAACATAAGACAAAGAAAAATTGAGACATTTGGCGTTGAACTTGCAACTGGTTTAATGAAAAAAACAGCGAGAAGTGCTTTTGGTTGTGTGAAGATGACCGTACATGCTAATTGATAAACATGAATGACATGTCACGAGACAAGCCACAACAAAATTACATTACACAAGAGCAGTGGCTGAGGCATTCTACATATCGAGGAAAGCAAGTGATTGCGCAACCTTCATTGGTGTTATCATAGAAAGAAATGGGTCTGTTAAAAAGGGGCGACTAGAGAGAATAATACAGAAAAAGTGAATGTAAATAACTGCACGTTTTGTTAGGCTTCGGTGGTCGTAGTTGTTTTCAGCGTTCACGAATGTAAACATTCCGGAGTGGTCCTTTAATGTATGTCTTGGTTTTGCCTTATGAAACTCCAAGCAAGAGCATCCCTCAGTGTCAACATAGGTTATGTCCTATTACTACAAAAATTATACCCTTAACCTATTTCTCGCATGAACTCAGGACACAGAATAATAACAAAAATTTTAGGTTGCAGAAATCAGGTCAAAAATATCATAAAGCAATGAAAATTATGTGCAGGAAATATTACTTCTCTCCGTCAGCTAAATCGCTCGACTGGTACCTAAGCACTGTTCCGAAACAGTCTTGCTAGGCCGGGGTAAATGCTATAAAGAGGACTGCCACAGCAACTGAGATGAATGTGACGCCTCTCGGGACTGCCACCAATGCTGACGCTGCCATGGCTTTCTACTCGGATAGCAACGACAATTCCCGAGACGCCCAGTGTCCGGTTCAAGCTCCACTGGGCGCATCCCTAATTGGCAGCCGACACGCGTTCTGTCCCAAAGTGGTGTAGCTTACCGTGTCTACTCGGTTGTAAGGCACCCACTTGCTTTCGTATGAAGAAATGATTGCCTCCACATTAGGCTAACTTCATTTGTTTTCATTTATTCTTTTTCATTTGCGCACAGCCCCACACACAGGAATACACACACAAGCACAAAGGCTGGAAGATGATGCATGCTGCGAGAAAAGACCGCCACAGGAGACATTTGACGTAGATCCCTTTGATACATGTGTTTACAAATTATACGAATTTCTCTTGTTAGACACAACCTGAGATATAGTGATCTTGACATAAAATAAAAGGAATCAAAGCAAACGAAAAACATCACACCATCTCCTGTTGAGGGTAACCATGTGTATATGCGAAGCAGTGGGCGCTAACGCTGTTTCCTAATAGAGCATGCGAATCACTGCTAATGGCAATGAGAGATATAATACTCTCATATGACGCAGTGGCCCGAAGTCTACCTTTAGTTAAAGCGGACACTGAGAATTTTGATTGCTGAACAACGCTCAAGCGATATCTCTCACCGGCACTACCTTGGAGGCCGAGATCCAGTGCACAGATACATACATACATATATACATACATACATACATACATACATACATACATACATACATACATACATACATACATACATACATACATACATACATACATACATACATACATACATACGTACATACATAAATACATACATACATACATACATACATACATACATACATACATACATACATACATACATACATACATACATACATACATACATACATACATACATACATACATACATACAAGGGGGGTGGCCAGTAAACTGCTGCACCGCGACCAATCGATTTTTTCAACAAGAAACTCACTATCAGACGCTGCCTGCGTCCGCGTTGTCAGACAAAAGAGAGAAAGTATAGGAGAGCAGAAGGGACACGCATGCGCAATGGTTGTATAAACGCCGTGGTGTAGACCAGCAGACACTGCCTGCGACATCATTGCGACACGAGAGAGAGAGAGCATTAAATAGGAGAGAGAGCAAGACGGGACTCGCGTGCGCAGTAGGTGTAGTCACGCCGCACCCTGGATTGAAATCGACTATTAATGCTTCGCATGTAAAATCAGCTTCCTGAAGGAAGGGATTGAACCTACAATCTCGTGACATTGCGTCGGATGCTTTGACTGATTATAAGTTACAGCAGTAATAGCTTTCGTGTATGCTTTACCGGGCACTTATTTCAATAGTCTTTAATCTTGCATGTGCACATAAGAAAAAAGTTAGATGCGACTAGCATGAGGGAAAAGAAAACATACGTAACTGTTTCCTGACAAGGCCATCATCTGTGATCGGGATGAAAACAAGGACAGCAGTGAGGCAAGCAGAAAGAATTCAGAATACCACAGTTCAATAGCCTCACTGTTAAGAAGTCATGGATGACTCACAGAAATTTTGTAATCAAAGTAGAAAATTTTTAAACCCCCTCTTGTTGATATTTTGCGGCATTAAGAGGTCAACATGAATCACGTGAATAAAACACTAAAAAAATTCACACCCTAAAAGGCTTAAACGGGTGTATGCATCAAAGCACCCATATGAACACCCGTTTTACACTCTATTTTTAAAATTTAAGGTGTTCGTGAATAGAACAGCCTCAAAACACCCTATTTACACCCTTATATTTGGGGTGTTATGAACAAGGCTACAAATGATAGATTGATATGTGTGGTTTAACGTCCCAAAACCACCATACGATTATGAGAGACGCTGTAGAGGAGGGCGCCGACATTTTCGACCACCTTGGGTTCTTTAACGCGCACCCGCATCTAAACACACGTGCCTATACAAGGGTATACAAATGCATGACATTTTCGGACCGTTTTGCTTATACTGTTAGTATACATTAATCATCTTGATACCAGCAAGGCTCTTACTACTAGCTGCTTGGGAGTCTAGTAATGAATCGAAGCAGGATGTAATGTGACCGAAACGCAGTTTTCATCGATAAAGCACGCAAACTACTATAAGATGGAAGATACAATAGGAGCGCCACTTGTTCATTAGAGTAAGGGCCAATTCTCCTGTACCTCTTTCTTTCATCTGTGTCATTTGCGTGATAAGTCAACACTCAGAAAGTGCACTGGTTTGCCTGAACAAGGTAATGTTGCGCATATTGGTGTAGCCAAGCATAGAACACTCCCCCCTTTCCCCCCGTTTCCCATAAGATCAAAGCTTTTAAAGCTGGAGCTAAAACGTCCGCGGCCTGCAAAAAACAAAAACAAACAACAACAACAGCACAGTTGTTTAGCCATAACCACCACGTTAGCAGGCCATCAGGTCCCTTAAAAACGAACATTGACGTCATGTATTTTTAGCAGGCACATTTTAGTTAATTGCAGTAGCGAATGTACCTCTTCATGTGTCCTTAAAAGTGCGTCATGGAACGTGGGAAGAAGACACCGACCAGAAAGAAAAAATGCAGAATAAGGACATTTCGGTGACCTTGACGCAGCCTTGCTCACAATGACGGGAGCCTTGTTGACTAAATTGCGAACAAAGCTCTCCTCAGGGGAGCCGACACGCATTCTCTAGTTCTCTATCTCCGTTTTTTTTTGTGGATCCCCTTCTTTTAATTTATGTAACTTTACCAGCAGACATGCTTCGTTCAAAGCCTTGCCTTTGTAGGTAGTGAGAAAACAACATTGATGAAATCATTTTAAGCCGCGGTCTTCTTCCAAGGACTGCAAGCTAAATATAAATGTATTGTCGCAACGTGAAGACAGAAGTAGTATTTAACAGGTTCAAAAAGTAGCAGCAGGTCAGTATTTTTATTTACTGCGCGCCAGAGCGTTCCTCTTCTTTCTTGTTATAGCTTGCTGCATAAAAGCGTGCAGATGAGCGTATGCGCTGTCGTCTTCGTCTTCCTAGCAGTACGCACGTGGCAATATGTTTTTATCGAATAGTGTGACGGCCGATGCATGCAATGTTGCAATTTCTTTACCGAAATGAAAGTGCTGATTAAATATCGCCTGCGTGACCCTCAATGTGCCGTCCCTAAATACCCATAGAGCTAAGCAAAAAGCATCAGCTTAGCTTTTTAAGTGTGAATACATTTTAAAAGCGACCCCAAACCATCCACTGCCGTCGGCGGCGTCCGCAGTCTTCTCTCTATCTTTAAAAGAAAGAGGACTTGGCGGGCCGCAGCGCGACGCTCTACCGAATAAGCCACGGACGCGACGCTGATATCGGTGTCAATAACGCGCCTTATAAACCCTCCCCCTTCGCTCGCTCCTCCGCTTTCCTCGCTCGCTGCAGCTGCGCGCGCGCCCCTCTCTCTCGCACGCCCGCCTTCTCTCTCAGTCTCCCGTCGAGAGCGGGTCGTGAGGGGGAGTAAAGTTAAAATCCGTTGGCATTCGCCAGTGGGTTGACGTAAACTCCCCCGTGTGATCAAATTGCGATTCCCAGGAACCATTACACCATAAAGACAGCATAGTGTGATTAATAAATATAATAGTGCGAATTGATAAATACCCTCATAGCATCACCCCATGTATTCGCACTTAACCATGTTCACCCTCGGGGAAATGCTTGGGAGTTTTTTTACCAAAGTTCACTACATTAGGTCGGTTAAGGTGCGCTAAGTATTGCTGCTGAATATTACAAATGCGCGTTCTGACAAGTAGCTCGTGCTGGAAGCACTGCACCGTCACAATGTACACTGCGATTCAGATGCACTGTTGAAGAACGAGCATAACGCAACAAATCACTGCCGCAAAAAAAAAAAAAGCAGCGCCCGCGATATCAGCAGAGGGCCGGAGCTAGCGTTAAACCACATCAAGCCAGCCTGAGAGCGCCACAAGGCGCCCTCAAGTCTCGTCGCCTAGACAACCTTGGCTGCCCGGTATTGCTGCGCGCCGGGCGCCCAGCCCGGGAAAGGGACCGACACCGTCTAACATGTCACTGCGTGCGCTGGCGAAAAACCCTCCCGTGTGTGCGTGTGTGTGGTGCGCGTGGCTTCTCGATCGGTAGAGTTTATTAGTCGGTGTTTAGTTTGAAATGTGCCAGCGCTCTGTGCTCGACCTGTGTGTTCTGTCAGTGCTGATTATTGCAAAGGTGCACCATCCTGAAGACTGGACTTGTGGATTCATATTGTGGAGCACTTGAAGTGAAATAGTGAGTATCGCTCTCACGTTGTTCCGTTCAGCGCTTTGTTAACTGCGTGAGCACGAGAATAACGCCTTCATACAATTTTGTTTTCAACCAGTTGATGACACATCAGCATTTGTTTACCTAGCGAGAATATTTGTCCGAACTGTTTCACGGGGATGATGGTGAAGTGTGAACGTGGACAAGTTTTTGTTTGTTTGTTTATATTGTGTGGAGTACAAAGCAGAGTGGGCGTGCGCCGCTGAGGTTCAGCGAAGAAATTGAACAGATTTTTGCGGTGTGCTTTGTTGGCAGTCGTTTTTAACTGGGCCCGCTCGTTATGCACATCAATTTTAGTTTACTACTTAATACTTGTGTGGGGACGGCGCCTGTTAGCCCTAAGCATCAACCGTATCTAAGGCGCATATGCTTGGGCATGTTGGTAGTTCATTTACTCTCTTTTTTTCTTATTGCACAAAAATACCGTGAACGGAAAACAAGGGCGTGGTGTCCATGTCGTTCTTTTCGGTTCTTTTTCGTTTTGTGCGGTAACACTACCGTGATAACTCGGGTTGAGGCATCGGGTGACAACACAGCACATTGCTTCGCGTTAGGTGCGCCTCGCGAAGTTTTCCTACTTGCTAATACATTCGAATTTCCTTAAATTTGTTTCACCGGTATTTTCGTTCACCCGCCACGTAGCGTGACACTGCCGACAGCCGTGCCTGTGTAGCGGATCGAGCACTGAAGCTGAACTTTTGTTTGAACTGACCTTTCGTCTGTGTGTGTGGTCGAATTGCCTACTTGAACAGCGCAAACGCTTGTTCGAACATAAGGGCTAACGTTCGAGCACATTTTATTCAGATTGTTTTCATCATGTGTAACTTTCAAAATATTCTTCTTATTCAGAGTTTTATTGCCATCGGCTCGCTTTGGCGTTTAACTTCGCTAAGTACTTCAGATGCTAAAGGTGTTTTTGCTGCGTGAAGAGTATTATTAGTTTTTTTGTTGCACAAAAACTACTTAATGTTATACATACAGAACGGTATCTAAGTATGTGTTGCAGCCAAAATGTAAGACTGGGCAGCATATCTATATGAAAACACAACACGCACAGCCACTGAACAGCCTACGCTGCATAGGGAAGAAGATATGCTTTCTCACCCTGACGGCATTATTGAAACAAATGGCCCTAATTTAGCAGTATGCAACGTTCATTGAGTGAAGGTAACAGGGTCACTTTATTCGACATTTCCCAGCCAATTTTGCGGCTATGGCAAATGTGTTTAAAAAAAGTGCTCATTTAATGCACTGAAAACAGTGAACTGCTTGAATATTTCAGAGAGAAAAAAATTTCTTGTGACGTGGTTGCCTTTCAAACATTCCAGACTTCTTTGAGTGTTGTTTGTGAAAAAAAAATATTTTACAAGTACCGCACCCTTTCTTTATACCAATTTCGGTACATGTTAAGTAATAGGGCTTATGTAAGGTGCTTGAAACTCGGCAATATTAATAAAAAATTTCGGCCACATACGTCTGCAAGAATTTAGCTGAGGTGTGTTATGTTTGCATTTTCTCATTGCGATACTGCACTTTGTATGAATATCTGAGCTGTGACTACTTACTTCACTGAAAAGATATCTTGATGAAAAATTATTTTTAGACATCTTAAGCTGTTAACCTCTGCGAGAAAAGATCACTCATTTCACAAAATTGTTAATTTTGTCCATATTGAGACGCAATTTGCACCATGTGGTGGTTCACTTAAAAATCACCTTTAACTAAATTGAAAGCAAATAAACAGTTCTTTGTATGTGACAAGTTTCATCGTTACAATTTATATTTCATGGAATAAAATAATTTTTGAATTTTCCCTTCAGCGGCAATGGAGAACGTCGAGGCGTCGGCTGCCGTATGACCAAATGGCAAACGGGGAACTTCCAACTTCAAAAGTCATTTAGGGGCAAAGCTCTTGAGGCCGTGGGTCGTTCCCTTCACTGTAGTCGTACTAGTATTATGTAGCCACTTGATGAGTTGCACAATAGATAGCGTTAGTGGTTTTCACAGCATATACACGGACAAAATGATAATGCGTGGGGCGAAAGGTTCGTCCGTACATTTGTACTTTCGTCCGTTCGTCTGTGCATCCATCCGTCCGGGCTTCCGTGTGTCGGTCTGTCCGTGAGTCCGTCCGTCTTTCTGTCCATCCATACTGGCGTCAGACTGTCTATCCATCCGTTTGTGCGTCCGGACGGACGAACGCTACGCCCCACTCATCATCATTCACTCGGTGGGTATGCTGTGATCTTTTTCTCAAAACAAATTTCTATGACAAATATTGGCACACGAAAAGAACTGTTTATTTGCTTTCGATTTAGGTACAAATCCCATTTTAATTCAACCACCTTATGGTGCAAGTTGCGTCTTATTATAGAATATTTTGAGAAATTTGCGATTTTTTCTCGTAAAGTTTGACAGCTTGAGAGGTCTAAATTTTTTTTACTCCAAATATACCTTATGTGGATTAAGTATTCATTCCTCAGATATTCATTCAAAGTGCAGTATTGATATAGAAAAATGCAGATATAATACATTTCGGCTAAATTATTTGAGGCGTATGTGGTCGAAAATTGGTAATAATATTACTGAGCTTCGAACACTTTACGCAAGCCCTTCACTTAACTTGTAGACCGAATTTGGCACGCAAGAGAGATACTTATGAAATAATTTTTTTTCACAAACATCCAGACGAGATTCCGGGAAGTTCAGGAGGCAGCCACGTGACCAAAAAATTATTTGTCTGCGAAATATTCTAGCAGTTACCTTTGTTAATGCAGTAAAATCAGCGCGAATTTTTTCGAATACATTTGAGGTGGTCGCCAAATTGGCTGGGGCGTCTGACGTGGAATGACCCAGTAGCCAATTCTTCCATTACATAATCGTGTAAATGTGAGGCCAGTTCAAGAACACTAGTATCATTCACATTTTAATACGTAACTGTACAGTAGCAAATTTGACAAGTTACCTGCACTGAATACCTTGTCAATGCACATACCGTCATGTATGCTCAGTGGAATTGTGCTGTTGTGCAATAAAGATAAAATATGTATATATTGTTGTGCGTCGTACTGTATTCCTTTTAATAAACTAATCGAATGAGTACCATGGTAGATCTGCAGAAATACACATTCAGCTGTGTTGATGCATACTTAAGCATAGAACTTGACATTCACTTAGATTGGTCGATGCATGCAGCTAATGGAACATTATCAACTTCGAGCAGCACCTTTTTTATTTGCCTGCACCAGCAAGCTGAAAGGGTAAAGTAAGGTTCATATCTACGGCACGAAAGGTATAATGATTCTGCCACAGCGCGCTTTTTATGGCGTTTATTGCTCAGCATACCTTTTCTAGCATTCTCACTGCAGTGGAGCCCGACGCAACTGAATATGCTTGCTTATGCTTTCAATTTACACTTACACATAAGAAAGCAGTTAGTTATGCAGAGTGCATACTGTATGTTGCACTCTTTGTGAAATCTCGGTCATTGTTCCCTGTGTTTTTTTTTTTAGGTTTCCGGGATTGAATTTCCTGTACAGAAAAACTGCTTCGCCCCACTTCTGTCGAAAGCACCAGTCATCTCAGCAGCTGAAGATGATTGTAAAAGCAGCAGTGACGAGCTGTGGTTTTGCAGTCAGAAGTATACCAACACTGACAATACAATAATACAACCCCAATAAAACTACCTTGTCGAATGTTCTCTTTTTTAATGTCGAAATTTATACTGCGAGATGTAATAGGTTGTAAATGTGACTCCAGAAACTCGCTTACTCTTTCTACTTGTTTTTTTTCTATTGTATAGGTGTAAATCAACGCCATACCTCTCAGCCGTTTGCCCCACTAGCGCAAATGTTTTTGAAAGATGTGGAAATTTATTGTATTGAAAAGAATGAATTTCTAGTACAGAGAGAAAAAAACTTGGTCACGTGAGATAATTCAAAATGTTGCAGAATGCCATCAGAGTCCTGTTTGTCAGACTTGCAGTTTTCCTATAATAAAGGCACATGTTAACATATGGGCTTAATTGTTTTTTGCTTCGGTGTTATGTTTGGTTGAACCTTACGCTACAGGTTACTGCTTGCACAACTGTGGTGCGTGTGTGTGTGTGTGTGTGCATGCGTGTGTGTGTGTAAGTGCCTTGCGCGTCTTACTTTGTTGTTTTCGGCCAGTCTACGTACACATGTATACACTGGTCTCATGCAGCTCATTCAAGACCATGACACCTTATTTTATCAGCTGCATGCATGCAGGTATGAGTGCAGTGGGTGACACCAGTATCTTCCTTCTTCCCTGTCAGCCACAGAGAAGGTTTATATATGCTTCTCCCTGAGAACAATTGAGGCTTGGGCCAGTTGGTGATGCATATTTGATGGAATGAAGTGCTGTGAATCGCCCTCCTCAACACACAAGTCTAAGCGTCAGCTCCTGTGTCTATGCTTTTGTTGCCCGTTAATTGCGCTTCATTTGATCAAGTAGGCTCATCCATATAACTGCCATCGTTTCAAGGGGGTTTTCAGTGTACACCCCACCCGCATGGGTGTAGCTTCATCCAACAGCCATAGTTTAGGGGTGTTCATAAGCACCTATTAAAGAAGAGTGTAACGTTTCTTTACATCCTACGGTTTCAGGGTGTTTCTAAACACCTTAATGTTTAGGGTGTTCCTAGACACACTAAAAGGGTGTGGCCCATAGGACCAAAAAATACACCCTTATTGGTGTAAAAATGTTTAGAGTGATAGAGAAGTGCGTCACTATTTGACTGAAGGAACACCTATTCTCAATAGTGGCTTCTCGTAGTTTGCATTTGCCAGCTCATTGAAGGGGAGGAGCTGCGAGGTGGTGGCAGAGGAAATAATTTGTTGGTTTGGCCATCGGGAGAAATTGACCTAGGAGGCAATTGAAACTTTCAGGGTAAAGCACCTCACGACCTAAGCTTGTTCGTCCACGTCCGTGGTGTCCGTCACAGAGAGGTGCGGGTATGGGAGACACAATAAAGTCATGTTGCAGATGGCCTGTCCTGATTTTCATATTTTGCTACGTGTCATTTGTGTTGGTCATACCATGACGTGAAGCAACAGTAAATTTTGTGTATATCAAGCAGGCGAAACGGCTGTCTGCGCACCGTGAGCGCGTTATGTAAACCACGTTGTATATGCATGCATATCTTGGCTCTATATTACATTTGTCAGTTATGTTGGTCCTACAGAAGTACCTCATCATGCTACTTTTGGATATACCATGTTAAGGAAACGACCACAGAAGCACCACAACCTCCGCGACTAGACCATACTGTTCATGACAAGTTATTCGTGATTTTTATGATATCACATGTCATTCATGGCATAGCAATCCTGTTATATCATGTCTGCAATAGTGGAATCAATGGCTAAAGTGTCGGCTGCTGCCCTTAACGTCTCGATTGCGATAGCGGCCGTGGCGCTCGCGTTTTGATGGAGGTGAAAGGAAGATGCCCGTGTATTGTGTGATGTCAGGTGCATGCTAAACAACACCAGCAGGTCGAAATTTCCGGAGCCCTCCACTACAGCCTCTGTCATGATCATATCAGAGTTTTGGGACGTATGACCCTAAAGATTGGTATAAAGTCCTGTCACTCCATGCCGATTTTGGCATAAATCTCATTAAAGGTTATTGATGTTTCATGCTAATCAAAACACGAATATCAAGAACCCTCTACAAACCTTCCGAAGCCAGTGCAACAATAATAAATCTTCATAGCCTACTATTTTTATTTATTATTTATATATTCTGATGCATCTAAGGCGTCACAGAGTATTATATACCAATATCTACGCCGAGGCCACCCACCGAGCTTCAACTATGGTATTAAGATGGTGCTTATAACTACACCACCACTAATCCAGATCACATATTCGCCAAGCAAAACCGATTAGACCTATTATTATGAATCATAATCCGCCCCTGACACACCTCACAAATCTAACACCAGTGTGGTTTACATTACAGCCCACCTCGACGTCCTCCCCTGTCCTCGTGGGTTCACCCAACCATCAAAAACCAATCGGATCCTATCCCTCGTTCTCGCATTCACTTCTAACTAGGCTTTGTCACTTCACGCCGTCCATCCCGCTTTATGTCAATTGTGAATGCTTCTAATATACGAGTTTTGCTCACAAATAATGAAACGCTTCGCAAGACCATTGTTGCGTATACTTCAGAGTCGACCGGCAAGATTCCCCTAATACCGGCTCTAATGCTGCCGTCTGCTCACATACATCCCCTCACGCCTAAGCCCGCTAGAGGAGGCACTGCGTTTGCAGATGATACTAGTTTTTATTTCCCCCAGCCCCTACAACCTAAAACAGGCACAAATTCAAATCACTACACGTAATTTTGGAATCAAAGCTTACACTTTCTGCCTCTTCTCCAGCACAGCGCTCCTGCTCCTCAAGCTTTTTTTTTCAATGATCCCTTCTTCACTGCACTAATTTCGTCGCACTCCCCTTACACTTCTCCCCGCAACTACCACTAAAAGAGCAAGCACACTGACTCATATGACGTGGTGCTTTGCTGCACCCGCTGGGCGCACCGCCTTTTTTCTTCCAGGCCTTTCCTCTTCCATCCAGCGCTTTCCCCTTTTCGCAGCTCACTCTATTCGTAACATACGCGATATCACCCTTCAAATTCAAGTTTGCTTTGCTTTTCTACTTTTCTTTTTGTCCTGACCCTACCAGTTGCTCTTTTATCGACGTGTCACGTATACCCCCCCCCCCCCCACATTCTGTCCACTGCGCCATTTTCTTTCCATCCCGACGCAGCCCTACTCGCATCTCTTCTAAGCACCACTCCCCAAATCTAACGCCCCTTAATTTAAACAGGAGAGATGTCCGCGGTGTGGAGGGGACGCCACCAGAAGTGTAAGCAATAGAGCATGAACGCAGAGGGGTGCACGCTGTCGGGTGGATGCACCTGGAAGGGCGTGAAAAGAGCCGGGGAGCATCGCGTCCTCTTTATGTAATGCTCGTGCGTAGCACATTGAAGGGGCTGGCACGCAGTGTCGGCCTCGTAGGCAGCGGCCCAACGACACCCCTTGCGTGCAAGGGTACAGCGCGTAGGAGAAAAACTGTAGTGCGGAGAAAATGTTACGGAAAAGTTTATAGCTGTGTTATTTGAATCATGTCTAACAAAACTGCGAGGCCCATTCACAAATATTTCTTTCCTCTTGCGAGGCTATTTCAGAAAGTAAAGAATAACCCACGTTGACGTTCATAACGTAGCTTGTGCGGCTTGTTTTGCCATCGCACTAAAACTCTCGCAAGAATTAAAATTTTCTGTACCACTCAAACGCTCTCATGGAGAACACCCTCAGGCCACTCTACATCGTGTTCACGTTAAGAATTCCTGTATGTTGCCTAAAAATTGTCTGGCAGTAGCCATTGAGTCAATACAACATTCAATGTGACCACCTCAAGAAGCTGTAGTGGTGCTTTGAAGCCACTTTACAGAATTTGAGATCCGAGTGAAGGTGCAACCGGATTTAACTATTCTCCTTTTTACTAGAACAAATATCACTATGTTTTAGGCATATAGTATTACGCGTACTCAGAAAACCGAGGTAGAACTCACTGTTGGGCTATTTGGTGTATGTCTTGATTGATGAGCGCTCATGTTACAGCTTGTAGATGCACACAAGACTTCACGCCAATTAGGATTCTAGGAAGAAGTACAAACAAGCTAGCAAGGGAATTTCGGAGGGATATCACATAAAGAAACGGGGTATTAAGTGGGTTATCAAAACGTCACTAAGCCTGTATGAGTCAGAAACACGTTATCTAGAGAGCATGTGTCCAATAGCGTGATTAAGTAAGAGAAGGGCTGATAATGTTGCGCATGCGTCGACAAAGAGTGAGTTTATATTAGCTTGTTTCCTCAAGAAAAAACAGCTCTAAGTGAGTGCCCATGGTGTCTATCTTTGTTTCTGTGTGGGGTTGTTCTTTCGGCGCAACGTTGAATATTTAATCTAGACGACCCATCTTTGCGAATAAAAGTTTAGGTGGTGCTTATTGCACGAGTCAATCATATATTTTTGTTAGCACCATTAACAAAAACTCTCTCAAATAATGTCCTTTTTATAACAAACATTATCTTACTAAGGCGAAGCCTTAGATGCCTTATGAAATTTAGAAATTGGTCAGTGTCTCGAGTAAGTGGTGTCAGCGTAAGGAGGCCTGGACGACAACAAGATTGATGCAAATAATCATCATCACATGACGACGCCAACAATCGGCACCATCATGAGATTACGGATCGTCAAAGCATCTTACTTGATCTTGAAGCAGCTACGACGTCAGTGTGACGTGACATAACGCGATGTCACATGGAAACGTCATCGCTTGACGCCGTCGATTGATGAAAGATGGGCCAATCGCGGAGGCACTGCTAAACCACATAAGGTGCCTCTGATCTCTGAGGTAGTATAAAACCGCGTTAGGTGTGGAGAGCTTTCAGTGTAGGGAGGGGCCGGATTAATACGTTGACCAATCGCGGAGGCACTGCTAAACCACATAAGGTGCCTCTGATCTCTGAGGTAGTATAAAACCGCGTTAGGTGCGGGGAGCTTTCAGTGTAGGGAGGGGCCGGATTAATACGTTGACTAAGAAGAAAAGATGTATTTCACTTTCAAGTCATCGTAGGTGAGTGTGTAAGGGACCCAGTGAAGCCTTTATTTTACTCCATCAAAGTACAAATCAGTTCTTGAGATGCCAAATTAGGGATCACGGGATGTCTTTGAAATCCTTATTTTGATAATTGGGCTCGTCTTCCTCAAGGCTCCAAGCGCATCACTTTCTAAACTGTTCAAGCTTCCATCTTTCTTAACTTTGTCATTTTAGGAAACCAATTACTGCCCACCTAATGTTGAATCTAATGCTCTGAAAACTTCAGAAATAAAATGTCACCATTTCACCGTTCTACGTAGCCTTTCATATATGATATTTTCGTTGATGCCACGCCCCGATACACCGTAAAATATTAAATTCGCAAAACACCTTCATGTGGTCCCTTCAGTTTACCACTCATTAGTAACAAATTAATAGGTGAGCGTCTAGTAAGCTGAAAAGCTGGACACGCCACTGGCCGTTTAAATAGATATATGCTTTGTGCCCGCTCCGCGATATGGCCCCATAATTTGTATTTGGACGCAAGTTTGAATCTCTATTCACCAAAACGTTTCCTGTTTTTTTTATGTTACCATAATTGGGTCTTTATCACGTCCTCTGTTACCCTCTTTCTATCTGTCTGTACTCGTTTCCTCGCCCATCAGGTTATTCGAATCCTGTTATTCGAAATCGAAGCTCGTGCTCAGGGAGCGGAGCAGAAGGCAAAGACAGCGATGAATAAAAAGGCGAACAGAGCGCGTGGTGGTTCATGATGATGATAGTTTCTGTTCACGCGTCATGGATCAACGGTCAACATAAAGAGCTTCGCTCTTAAAACAAGAAGGCTGTTTCCGAATTCAAGCTGCCTTCAGTGAATGCATAAGGGACCTCAGGAGACTTGCCTGTGTCAACATGTGGGCAATTCTGAGCTGTCTGAGAGCCTGCTAAACCAACTGTCCTCTGTGACACGATGATCAAGTGTGGCGCTGTAAACTTCTAGCTTAAGGAAGCACTGACATCAAATTTAAGAATCAAGATGTGCCCTTCCTGCGATTGCCAGCCCAGGTGTGCGTAGGTCATCTTGGCCAAATTTGAATGAAATCAGTCGCGTGGAAGTCATTTTATTTTGGTGGCAAACAGCAAACGAGAGTTTAATAAAAATTGGAGTGCCCTGTGACATCGACACTAGTGCTGCGTGTTAGGTGTGATTCATTTCACAAACACCAGCCTGAGTGACGATGCGCTAGTAGCAATGACGTGTACGATCCGAGTGTTCTTATTGTGGCTCCCACTGGCGCTGAAGCCTGGAAACGCACTGATCGCGTCTGATCTTCCTCGCGCCGCTTTGAATGATTTCGTGAAATTATCAAGATGAAAAGCACACTTAAAAGAATGGTGAAAAACAGTGCATGAATAAACATGTGCTTGTCAGTCAGCATATCCGGGAATCGTTGTGAGTTGCAGTTGTCTCTTTCGAAGCACGGATAAAGCATAATGAGGGTGTCTTTTCATATCACGTATGTGTACATGCCAGCACGGCCACAAGCTATCAAAAGTGGAAGAGCGTATACTCAGATATCAAGTAAGCTATTAAGCATCGTCACAGGTATCGTTCAATTTTAGTTCATCGTAGACCTTGCATCCGCGTAACACCGCGTTACTGCTGCCACAACTACGCGAGGCTGCATAGGTGGTGCCATCTGGGCGCGCAAAGAAGAACCCGGCAAGCAGGGAACGTATTCTATTTCTCCGCTGATGCTCATTCCCGATAGCGATAATCCATTGACCACCCTGCGTATACCTGAGCGCTATGAACGCTCAAACACACCAATTTAGCTAACTGAGACACACGAGCGAACATGGCTGAAGCATGCATCTTCAGGCACCTCTTCAGTGCTACTTGGAACAGGCGTTCATTTTGGAATCGCTGTTTAGTAAAAGGTCGATCCAAGCAAAAATAATTCGCGACTTCCTGAATCGTGGGTATTCCAAGCTCTAGACTATCGTATTCGACCCAAGTCAACACTGTATCGTGACGACGGCAATGCAGGTGACAAGGCATGACTGAATGTGTCCGCTAAGCAGACAAAATGTTTGCGCAGAAGCTCAGCTTGACGTCACTCTTTTCTTCGGAGAAGTAGTCAGCTGTGGCGCGATCTGGACGTGACCGCGAGGTAGCGCCGCTGCTGGTGCTCCTCGCGGTAACTTTAGGCTGGTAGAGTTAACAATAAGAAGGTTATCTGATTGGTGGCTAAAGTCAAGGCCCGAGTGAAAATTAAGCCCTTCACTGCAAAGTACGAGTCCTCAACCTCACTATTTAAAGGAAAAAAAATCTAGTTTTTGGTTCACTAAGTATTACGGCTTGGTGGCGCTAGCCACCGCCTGATCTAAAGGGTACAGTCATATCCATCATCCATCCATCCAGCGCTAATGCTGGAGATTGCTGGCCGTTTCGAATCTGGCTAGATACCAGTGATATAAATCAATAAAAGCGATAGTTATTCATCCATCAGTTCCCTTTCAGGTCGCGAATCGCTTCTGCGGGGTCTATAGCTACTCGCTGACGCAAAAGTCTTGCCATGAGAAAATTTGACGCCAGTGTTCCTTAAAATCGCGTAGTGTGCAATGTTGTTCGCCCAATTGTTGTTTGCTCTGTGAAAAGACTGCACAAACTAGCGGGTCAAGATCGGGGTGCAGAGCTGACAAAGAAAAAATGGTCAAACAAACATCAAAACAGCATCCGGCCTTTGAAGGCAGGTGAGAACTCCGCATAGCAGGATCTTTTTTTTTTCACGTGACCAATGGAGGCGTGCTCGTGTGCCTCCATGGGCCGCGTGATGGATGTTGACGCGAAAGGCCCTCGTGCTTTACCTTCCCTTCTTTTGGACTCGCACGCACGCCCGTTTTTGCGCTCTCGTTTCAATTAGGCCCTCGTGACGTCTTCATCATCCACCAGGTGGCGTTTCTCGCACCGCCATGACAGCAATGAGATGGCGGGGAGCAGGGTTTTAAAAGTATAGAAGTAGTCCCCTCGAAGAGGCGCACTTTATAAAGCAGCCATCAGGCGGCGGTTTCAGAAAAGTCGCTGTACACTTCGTTGCACGTGTCCGTTCACAAGCGGCCCTCTTTCCACTTCGTAACAGCTGAACAGCAGTCTCGTTAGTGATTGTGCGTGCGTTATATGTTTATTTCTTGCTCCCTGAAGTGTTCTCAACGATCATTCTATGTGTTAAAACAGCAGTGTTTGTTACGCTTATTACACATTTCTTCTCGGCATACGAACCACTGCAGTTTGGGTGCACCGATGTACCACAGACATCTTTATGATATAGCGTTCCTGTGTATACTGCTTTGCAGTGCTTAGCAGTTTTGTTGAAGGAACACTGCAACCGAACACAACTTTGCTATCTGCTGCGCCACGCATGCTTGCGCGCTAAGGCATCGTTAGTGGATCGCCCCGAAAAGCGAGTCTTTAGTAGGTACCGAAGTCACTACTGAAAGGAAGCACAAACAAAAGAATACCTTCATAACATAGAAATGGCGAAATAGCATTATGTTTACTTTATTCATTTTTCAAACCCAGTAGGCGCCGCGTAATAACTAATGCCCGGAAACGACCATCGTTTCATTAATTGACTTGGCGTCTGCCTTACTGCGACTAACAGCGTCTCCTCGAAACAGCAGTACTATAGCAATGATATTTGTTGTCTTTATTTTTATGACAATATTTTTGTTGTTACCTTTTTTCCCGTTATATCAAAATACTCATTCCGTCTGGGTCGACGTGAACAATCAGTTATATACAAAAAACACCACAAATATGACTATAACAATCAACACCCACTTTGAAAGAGAATTCATAACATTAATAATTACAACATTAGTCCACTCTACTAAACTTTGCCCCATTTAGTTGTGGTGTTTTTGCCACGGAAAGTTTGGGTCAGAAATACCCTTCTAACTTTTAAACATTATGTGAAATTTTTAGATCTTGTCTGTTTTAGCTGTGGTGTTGCCCCCATAAATGGTCAGGCTTTTAAACACCATTTTAAATGGCATACATATTAAAAAACTAGTACACAGTTTCGATTGAGCTGTGGTCTTCATATGAGATTGATTGATTGATATGTGGGGTTTACGTCCCAAAACCACCATATGATTACGAGAGACGCCGTAGTGGAGGGCTCCGGAACCACCTGGGGTTTTTTAACGTGCACCCAAATCTGAGCACATGGGCCTACAACATTTCCGCCTCCATCGGAAATGCAGCTGCCGAAGCCGGGATTCAAACCCGCAACCTGCGGGTCTTCTTCTAATGAGGTTTTTTTAAACAACACTGTAGTAACTTTCAAACACTTTGTGACGGTTTTACATTACAGCGCAGACGTCATTTGGATCAAGGACCAATTCACGTTGCTTGTGGATGTGCTATCATAATCACTGTAAGCTCACTAATTCCAGAGATTCCGAACAACGCTGTGCCACGGTTTACCAGGTAACAGTAGCACCTATGCAAGATTTATTACAACACCGTATGAGAGAACAGGCAACAAAATAATTGCGAATGATCTTGGACAATGATTCTGGCATTATCAAGCACAATTATTTGTACTATGTGAGCTAACTCTGAAAAAGCACCATTAGATACTTGACGTTACCAAGAACTGAGCAGCAAAGGGCAACAAATGTAGGATATATCAATGAACTTTTTCCATTTCTTTTTACGAGAATCTCGAAAATAGATTTATGTATTTTGTTGTACCTATGTTGTTGAAGATTTACTGATCCCATTTATTATTTCTGTATTACGCGCTGCTGCAACGGCTGAACAAAAGGCATAGATAACCGCTAAGTTGAAACAGACGAGAAAATAAACAAATATTTTAAGTTAGCCAACCATACAAACCCACTTACTTGCAGGTAACACAAAAGCTACATCAATGCGCACCATATAATCAGTTTACACACGTGACACTGGAAACTCCTTTTGTGATCCGCATTTTCGATTGTTTTTATAGATTAGGGGAACAGCCAACCGAATGAAATAAGCCATGACGCGGACAACCGCTTTTTATTTCATCATAGCACAAATATTGAATGTTTAGCGCACTTTTTTGGTTTACGACGGTAATAGTAGCAGATGTTGAAATGCTTTTCGTTTTATGGCAGCGTGTCGCTAACTAAGGCATAAAAAACGTCCTTTGGACGTTTAAGCGACTTCCGGAATTGACGCAATTGTGCAGTTGCTCCCAAGGTACTTTATTACTGCCGCTAAAAACTTCTGATTGGTAGCGTCCCATTAATGTATCCGTAAAGGGCGGCCATACCACCACCAAGGTATGTGTTTACCAAGTTCATTTTGGGCTCACCACGCCATACAGCACAGCTATATTTCTATACTCTGTTCTTTTTTTCCTACATTTATGCGCAGTGCCATAGGCTCACAATAAAACTTCGCTGCCAGGATGGCACCATTCTCCATCACGCCACTATATGTACTCGGAGCTTTTTCAAACAGATCCTGAAATAACAAGCGTTCTTCCGCATCGTTATTATTGATTTGCCATCGCAACAATAGCTGTTTTGCCATCATTAACACATGGGTATTTTCAATTGCTAAAGAATAATGATCATTGCACGAGGTGGCGACCCCGCCACGGTGGTTTAGTGGCTAAGGTACTCGGCTGCTGACCCGCAGGTCGCGGGATCAAATCCCGGCTGTGGTGGCTGCATTTCCGATGGAGGCGGAAATGTTGTAGGGCCGGGTACTCTGATTTGGGTGCACGTTGAATAACCCCAGGTGGTCGAAATTTCCGGAGTCCTCCACTACGGCGTCTCTCATAATCAAATGGTGGTTTTGGGACGTTAAACCCCTCAAATCAATCAACGAGGTGGCGAGTGATCAATAAACTTCCGTAGCCTGCCAGGCACTCAGGTTGCCAGGGCGACTCACAAACAGAAAAGGGTCCATGCGCGATTCTTTGTATGTCAGTGTGTGATGCGTCTGGTAGTATTTTACCAAATCTTGACATTTTCGACGATACAAAGCCACACTAAATAGGCCTGCTACAACGTAAAAATGTCTGAAGTTTAAAGTCTCAAAAACATGATATGATTGCAAGGGACGTAGTTGGGAAGGGCTCTGGAAATTTCTATCATTTTGACGTTTTTAACATGTGCTGGCCTCACCCAGCATACCGCCCTCATCGATTTCGCCTCCATCGAAATGCGATCGCGGTGACTTGGACCGAACTCCGCATTAACTAACGAGACGTACTGTAGTGCAATCTAAAATTTCGCAGCAGATATGTTATGGTTGGAGGTTTGCTGTTTCTCATTCATAGAAAATTATCATAATCATTATCTCGCACGCACTCTAGTACTGCCTAGTTATTCCAAAGAGCGGAAATGTGGCCAGCACCTCTACTGTTACTCAGTCATGCGCGAATTGTAACGCAAGCTGCGCCAATATTTTCTTGAAATAGTAATCAAGGGCTTCGCTCTCGCAATGCTGCAGTTCAGGATTCGAACTGGCTAACGCAGCAGCTCGAACCACGAAGAATATTTCTTTCCAGGCTTCCATATATATGTCGCTGTGATGCAGGTTTACTGTTTAATAAATTGTTGCTCGGAGAGAACGCCTGAGAGCTGAGAAATCACGAAGCCGTTTAAAGTAAGAAAAGAAAAGTAGAAACATTAGGCATAATAAAGAGAAAAAAAGAGAAATGAAGTTGCAATTGACAGACACCGAGTCTAAGCCGGCAAATAAAAACATGTCCTGTAAGTTGTTCAGCTATAATGTTTATAGAAATCAACAGTCACCGGTGGCGTTGATGGTGGCGGTGGCTTGATTGGTTGAGGCGGCGAACGCTGGCGATGTCTCAGCAGCTGGAGTCACACGCTGACCAGCACGGCGACGCTTGGCGGAAGACGAGGTAGCCCTTGCCTTAGCAAGAACTGCGGCCGCTTGCCGATGCTGGCTCGTTTAGAGGAGCTGATCACCACGCGGAAGGTTCCACCCTCCACGGGTGGTTCGGGATTAGAGTCGAAGCCCGGACACCTGGGACGTGACCTTGAACAGTCACGGCCGGAACGAACACCTGGGACGTGACCTTGAACTGTCACGGCTGGAACTCTGGAAGGCCGCGTACCTCCGAGTACACCGTGGGCAGCTGGAGCGTCCTCGTTCCTTCACAAGTCACGGCACGAGAAAGGGCGGGATCAAAAAGAGGTGCCCTCTCGTCTGTGCGCAACTTCTGTTCGCCTGCCGCACGCCTCTGTTCCGCTTTCAGGTTCTTTGTGAAGCCGATAGAGCTACGCTTTTGAATCACAGAGTATGGGTAAACAAAATATGTATCAGGTCTCTGACGCTTGTATTTTGTTGCTAGCAATATTGCGTTCTTAGATGCACTTGTGGCTCACAGAGGGCTTTCTGCTTGGAAGGCTAAAAGAACACCATCTTTATTTATTGCTATGCCAGGGCAAATGCGCCCTTATGAACGGGGGCCGTCGGTACACCTTCGTTTAGGGATTGGTCGTCATGCGACGCTGTATGAGGGGTCGCGCTGCATGCGTCGCACGTGCTTCAGAGCGCTTTCTCCCGGAGATGTGATAGATGTGTTTCCTATCACAATATCGTATATCTGTAACATTTGTTCCCTCGTGCTCCTTTTTTGTTGCTCGAAGCAACGCCACCCCCGCATCACGACACAGCGCATAACAGTAGCGTTGTGATGATACTTCCTCATTGGTTACCCGCACAGCGCCTCAAACGGCAACGCGTTATCTCAAAACATCGTATCTTTTAGAGAGCTAGCGCGACCGCCAACATAGAGAACAAAAGAATGCAAGACGCCGCACCCTGGAACTGTACACAACTGAACAAAAAATGATTTCGCATGATTTCCATCGTGAGGCACTGGATGAGAGTGCTCCCTCCTCCATGCCAGCAAAGCACACGGAAAAGCTAGGCAATTCGTGAGAGCAGGAAATAGGCTGAAGAAGAGGGTGGTGGACAACTCGATCGGCTGCATTTGGCTAGCATTGATAGAATAGAGGAGGCGTTGGCTTTAAACGATGCTTGTCCATCCGCCGTAGTGTGTTTTGACGCTGAGGCATTCATACTTTGATGTCAATGCATCTGACAGCTTTTTCAAACACTCGATCATTCACAGAATAGACAGTCTCTACATGTTTAACCTTCTGGATCCTAATACTTTCAAAGTCCACAGCCATTGCTGGTATCTGAGCTTTGCACCGTCCAAACGTACTTTTACATAGTGTACAGATTCTTTCCTTGGCCGTATCTTAATAAGCCTTCAGCATAGTTGCATATTTCTATATTATTTTTAAACTTCATTCCATGATTCCTGTCTATATTGCCTTTCAATTCATGTCATTTTGCGTGGATTTGTTTTTGTGTGTGCGTGTCGTGAATGAACGAATGAACAATAATGATAATAATGATAATTGCAGTATTAAAGAAAGAAGTCGATAGGTGAAATAGCTAATAGTGTACCCAAGTAAATGTCCGTTTAGTTCTCGTCCGCAAAATTACGCGGTGGTGTTCACTGGTGTACAGCTTCTAGAAAATGACGCGAAAACTCACTGCATAAAAAAATATGGATAGATCTGTGGGTGCCCTTAGAGAATGCAGTGTCTCTTTTTTGTCTTGGATTTTAACCTAACGCAAGCAAAGTCTACTTGTTGGTGCAGTACATAACTTTCCTAACCATAAGGCCGCAAGCTCTTGTTCCACATAAATAGTCTATCTAGCTTATTTGAGAGAGTTGAGCGAGTTGTAATACATTGTGAAATAGCTCAAAATGACAGGGTCCTCTTTTTGCTATGTCCGTGCGTTTTGCGCTATATTACAGTACAGAACCCCGCTTACCTTTATATGCTTCAATTCTAAGCACTCGCTCCTTTCCATCTCCAAAGTGGGAACGCGCACATGTATTTCACGTGTTGAAGTGCCCCACTGTGCTAAAAATAAAAGGCACAAAATAGAATCAAACCAGGGAAACGTATAATAATTGAGGGAACGTGTAATAACGTCGCTTCCTCTGAAATATCTGGTGTCAAAGTCGGAAGAGCTCGAAATGGGCCTATAAGAAAGCGATGAAAGAGCGAAAGGAATAATTATTGAGGTGAAAGAGCCTATTAATAGCAGCAAAAAGGGACATTCAACCACTGCCATTGAATTTTGTGTGCATTGCACTTTCTTTTGCTGACTCAAGCACAGTCAATGAAGAGAGAAAAATTAAAAAACGCTCATCAGGCTCTGACTAATCAAGAGGAAGAATGGGACCTTTGGTACTCGGAAGTAAATTAGCCTTTAGCTTTCTCCTGTTTTCAGTGACAGCCCCTCCCTCACAGCGGGATGTTTGCTGCGACAACCAAAAATGTATTTTTATGTGTGTGCAGCTTGACTCTGGAGGACGGTGAACAAAAGCGTCGTCCGCAAACGTGGTTCTGTGTGCGTACGTGACTGACTGAGCAGAGGGGGGGGGGCTATAGTGTCAGAGGGCACTCCCATGTGGCAGGGGCTCCCTCCCGGCGTGAGGGCCCCACCACTCTAGGCCTATTATATTGTTGAAGCGCATGGCACTCAGAGTCAACAATGAAAAGGCAGGGAATCGCTGCCCTTTTTAGCCTCCAGAGATGAGAACGACAGCGTGTATATATTTGGCGGCAGTCCTTTATGTGCGCCGACAAGATCATCCCTACAGGCTTCGCCTATGGCCATTTTTTTCGTTGTTTGCCATTCCATTAGGACTATATGAGATTATCTGTCAAATCAGGCGCCTATAAACCTAATATGAGGGAAATGCATGTAACTCTTTTTGTTAGCTGTGAGATATTTTGTTGATACTTATTCGTTTTCTTTTCGTAGGCAAAATGAAGAGTGTTCCATGCTTGTGCGCATTGGAGCTGTGCATTCCATGCTTATGTGCATTCACCTAAGAGCTTTTAAAGAAGCTCCAAGGTGAATGCTACTTTTCGTGCTTCGGTGCTTTCTGATTAGTCAACGGTGTATTTAACTCAATTCCTAGAACTGGGTCCTTCACCGCTGTGGTGGTCTAGTGACTAAGGTACTCGTCTGCTGGCCCGCAGGTCACAAGGTCGCATTCCGGTTGGGGCGGCTGCATTTGCGAAGAAGGCGAAAACGCTGCAGGCCCGTGTACACAGACTTGGCTGCATGGTAAAGAACCCCAGGTAGTCGAAATTTCGGACACTCTCCACTAAGGCGTCTCTGATAATCATATGGTGGTTTCAGGATTTTAAACCCCACATATAAATCAATCAGTCAGTCAGTCAATCAATCAATGAAAATTGTTTCTTTGTTTTAAGTTTCTGCTGTTTGTGTTATTTTAAGGTCCCAAACTTTGGTTGCAATGTCGTGTGCAAAAATACGGATTGGGAAGGTGGTTTCATACAAAAAAAAACTGTGAATGTAGCGGTGGTTGGACGTATGGGTAAGTCATCCTCGATGAAGCATCCACAATAGTCATGGCCTGAAATCGCTCTATTGTGTTTATGTTTACAATTTTTCGAGGTTAATTGTTTGTGTGCGTTTCAAAATACCGAGGTGGAGTGTTTAAAATAATACGCACTCGTTTATCTATGACTAGTTAATTATTTTACAGTTTTCGGGACTTACAAAAGGCAACCGTGAACGCTCCTTGAGCTGAAAATTTCACACTTAGTAAAACAATTCAGCATAATTCAAGATGCATGACCTGATAATTCACCTAGGATCTGTTTGCAACGACAGTACTAATCAGGTAAACTCAATAAATTATTCTTTATGTTTAGCTTCCCAGGTGGCTGGCAGTTTTATTGTGGCTGAACATTATTAAGATCTTAATTTATGCCTGCTGACTGGAAACGTAAAGTTGAAGAGATTACTTTCAAATGGCAAAAAACTACACTCTCAGCTGTAGCACATGTGATGTCGTATGTATGTTTCCTGCACTTCTTTATTGGCGGCTACATATACAGACTCCATTTGAAGTCGCGATTTTAATTGCTTAAAACTATTGCGCAAGTGTAGGCTGCAGTGAATCATGTATATACGTATAAAACTTATTGTTTTCAAATTATTTATTCTCTGCTTTTCAATATCGATTGATGTAGCCATCTTTTCTGGTGAAAATTGCGCTTCTGCTTTATTGAGTATTCTGAGTGAGAACATAATTGCATAATAAAGCATCGTAAGCTTTCATTTTCATTTTGAGAACAATGACATATACAGGGGGCATATGACATATACAGGGGGCAATGACACATAAAGAGCGCTTCCTATATTTCGCAGAGGTTTTCATCAACTTAACTAAGCGTGTGACGCCATTACGAAACAGTTATAGCTACTCTTGAATTTCTCATCAAACATGTCTTGACCATCATGATTATAAATCTTGGTCATCGACAAAAAATGTAATACATTTCTCACGCCGAACGCTATGCATCCAATACAGTTTTTTGCAAGAGACCCCGTGATTCAATTTTATTTTCTAGTACTAGCTAGGTTGATGAGTTCAATGTAAAATTCACATGTAGCATATGAATGTACTCTAGTTGACTGTTTATTAAAATACTCGTCTTTATTCAAGCTTTTTTTAAGTTTCCGTCATTATTTCCTTCACTTACTTCTTATGTTTATCTTCTTCTGTCATCCTTTCCTCCGTGTTTTTCCTCCTATCGAAATAGTAAGCGGGCGTGATGCCCTTGCAGGAGCCAGTTGCCAGCTTGTTCTATTCCTCTCTTCTTTGTGTCCTTGCATATCCGTGTATGCAAAATGAATGAATAAATAAATGAATAAATTGTAGTGAAGAAGAATGGTCTCGGCGGCATTGCTCTGCCTCTCAGGGGCATCGCCATCAGCATGAGCTCGTGCTTGCTACGCTTGGGTGGATGCTGCTGACTGCTTCTCCTTCTCCATTCTGCTTTGCAAATAATCCCCGTAACAAGCGGGGGAGTCGTCCGGGTTTCAATTATTCTGGAGTTTCGGAATTACAATTTATGGTTCATTATGCCCACGGACGCAAGCGCTGCGCCAACTCCTCCACCGGCAACGCCTGCTGTCCTTTGCAACCGTTTCTCTGCGCATGCGAGATCCCCCTGTGTTTTATGGCACCGAGGACAAGAACGTTGATGACTGGATTTCTATGTGCAAGCCAGTGAGTGCTCACAGCAAACGGGACGACGCCACTAACGTGGCAAAGCTGTGGTTCATAAACCACGAAGCTGAACTCCCTACGTGGTTCGTCTTCAAAACGAGCCTTACACAAGTTTTTGGACGGCCTGAGTTATGCAAACGCCGTGCCGAACAAAGCTTGCATATTCGGTCCCAGCAGCTTGGTGAGAATTTTACAAACAATATTCAGGACGTTCTGGACCTTTGCAAGCGAATCAACGGGTCGATGTTCAAAGAGCTTAAGCTCAAGCACATCATGAAGGGCATTGAGAAAGACGCTTTCCAAATCTTGCTTTTTAAGAGTACTCGCACTCTCATTGAACTGACTGAGTTATGCCAGAGTTTTCACGAGTGGCACATACAACGTCTTTTCACCCGACGTCCATCGGCGCCCGACGACTCTTTGTCCAGCCTGCCCACCCTTGGCTTAGGAGAAGACCATGCCCTTCTTCTCTCAAAGATCCATAAGTTCATCCGCGCTGATGAAGCTCGTCAACCATCTTTGTGGCCTATGTACCCAATCAACCACGCAGTTTGACGTCTACAATCCGCGACTTCATTAAGACCAGGTCGCACAAGCTCTTCCTTCCGCCCGTGAACCGTCGCCAGTCGCCGCACCTCTGACGTACGCCGAGGTTCGACCTCGGCAACCGGCGTTCCAGCTAGCGTCTATGTATTCGCCACCGCACTTTTCGCCGCCGACCTATTCACCGCCGCATATGCCGATACCACCTCGGCCTGCATTTTTCTGCCACCCAGCCGCCACTCGGCTTCTACTCCGACCATTGGTGGACCTACGACAACCATTCGATATGTTTTGCTTGTGGTGATGTTGGCCACGAGGCGTGTTATTGCCGTCGTCGACAGGCTGCTCCGAACACTCGACGAATGCCCTCTTTCGAGCCTTAGTTTCCTTCTGTGCCTTCAAGCCATCTTTCCTCTTCCTTTCCACCTGATCGTCAACTCGGCCCAACCCGTCACTTCCCATCTCCACGTCGACGTTCGCATTCGCCTATGCGTCGCCATTCCGGACCCACCGAGCAGGAAAACTAACGGCCGCAGTTCCCGAGGCACGAACTGCGCCCCCCTCGCCATGCACAAGGTCTGACCCCTGTCCAGCTATAATGTCAATGAAGTGTCTGTCGATGGTATCGTCGTCATGGCACTTGTCGGCACCTAAGCCGCTCTATCCGTTCTTTTCGCCCATCTGTGCCGCTAGCTCCGCAAAGTTTTTACGCCATTATCTGGTCTCTCTCTTAAAACGGCTAACGCACAAAGCGTAACGCCTCTCGCAGCTTGTACAACACGAGTCGTCATCCAAGGGATTGTGTATATTGTCAAACTATTAGTGCTGCTCTTGTGTTCCAATGACATAATACTCAGCTGGGACTTTCTTGCGAATAGTAATGTCGTAAATCACTGCTGTCGTGCGGAACTTGAGCTGCCTGCACTTCCTGATGTTGACATTGTCGAATTCCCTTCCGTATTATAAACTGTCTGTTTCTGACGACACGACTGCACCGCCGCGCTCTTCTCTGCTAGTTACTGTGTCGTGTGACGCTATTATCGATGGTGATACTCCCTTTACGCCATCTGCCATGTTCATTCAACGCAAATGTTCTCCAGTGCCAGTTGCTCTCCTTACTCTTCACCATGGCGCGTCGAAGACGCTCGTGTACAATACGCTAGAAGGGCCTTTACCTTTATTTTATGGTGATTGTCTCGGTCACGTGCATCCGATCGACGCACGTCAGATTTTTGACGCTCAGTCTAATTTATTTTACACGGACCTCAGCGCACTCATTTCTGACCCCGTTGTTGACCAGTTACTCTTTGACGCTTTCTACCGCTCCATCGATGTCATAACTTCTTCAGAACGAAACCAGTTGGTCCACCTGCTAAAAAAGTTTCTCAATTCTTTTAACAGCCACGCTTCTGGCCTCGGTCGCACATCAAACAAATCTCAGAAGATTGACACAGAAAGCCATACGCCACCACAGCAGCCTCCCTAACGAGTCTCAGCGTCGGAGCGCCGTGTTATTGACGACCAGGTAGCTGACATGCTCCAGCGGGGTATTTTACAGCTTTCTAACAGCCGATGGGCGTCACCGGTCGTTCTTGTTAAGAAGAAGGACAGCTCCATTCGGCTTTGTGTCGACTACCGACGCATAAACAAGATCACCCGTAAGGACGTTTACCCGTTACCGCGAATAGACGACGCCCTTGAATGTTTGCAGGACCAGAATACTTCTCTTCACGGTATTTACGTTATTCATACTGGTGAGTTCCTATGAAAGCATCTGAAGGACTGAAAACAGCATTTGTCACACCTGATGTATTATACGAATTTACCGCTATGCCTTTCCACCTTTGTAATGCTCCAGCCACTTTTGAGAAAATGATGGACACTATTTTACGAGGCCTGAAGAGAAACACATGTTTCTGCTACCTAGATGGCGTGTTGTCTTTTCTGCCGATTTCGACCCCTTTTAAATTGTCTCGAGCACGTCCTCACATGCCCCACAGACGCCGGCCTTCAACTCAATCTCAAGAAGTGTCGTTTTGGTGCCCAGGCATCCCACCCATCTTGGCCACGTCGTATCGTGGAATGGCATACTTCCCGATCCCGCCAAGCTTCGAGCAGTCACCAATTTTCTGAAGCCAAAGAACCTGAAGTAACTTTTGTAGTTTTGTCGGCTTGTTGTCATACTTCTGACGCTTTATTTGAAATTTCGCTTCCCCTATGTGCGCCCCTTACGGACCCCCTTAGCGGCAACAAGAACCTTTCTACCTAGTGAAAAGCCTGCGACAATGTGTTCATCAAATTACGCCACCTGCTAACTTCACCACCCATCCTCCGCCACAACGATCCTGCCACTCGCACCCTCCGACAAAAGCCGAGGCTAACTACTCCGTGACCGAGAAAGTGTGCTTAGCTATTATTTGGGCCCTTGGAAAATTACGCCCCTACATGTATGGTCACGCATTCGATGTCGTCATTGACCACCACGACCTTTGTTGGCTGTTCACACTTAACGACCCTTCTGGACGACTTGCTCGCTGGGTGCTCAAACTTCAGGAGCCCGGCATCCTCGTTATTTATAGATCCGGTCGTAAGCACAGAGACGCCGACGCCCTTTCTCGCTCACCCATATCGGATGACGGTGTTTGCCTCTCTTCCCTGCAGCCTACACTTGCGTCATCCGCCTTGTGCAACATGACGGTGGAACAACGAAAGGACCCTGGATAAGTGGCCTCATAAGCATTCTTTCTCATCTTCTCACTCTTTCGCCGTCTCGCGCTCTACGCCGCCAGGCTATAGAAACTTTTGCCTAAGAAACGACCTTCTTTATCGATGCAACTTCCTTGCCGACGGTGGCAAGTGGTTTCCCGCCATCTTCGAGCTGTTATGTGCGAAGCTTTCCCCACTGACCCGCAGTGCGCCCACACAGGCCTCTTCAAGACAAACACTAGGCTTTGACTCAGATTTTATTGGGGTGGAATGTATAACTACGTGCGGAAATTCATTCGCTCGTGTGCTCAGTGCCAACAAAGAAAGTTGCCTCTCGGGCAAGTCTACCCGTCACAACCTTTTCGTTGCCTAGTCGACCTCTCGATCGCGTCGGCATTGACATTTATGGACCACTACCATCCACTCCAGCTGGTAATCGCTGAATTATTGTTCCGATAGACCATCTCACACGCTATGCCGAAACAGCCGCGCTGCCGACTGCCACAGCCCATGACGTTGGAACATTTCTGTTTCGACCTTTCATTCTGCGTCATCGTGTTCGCTCTTAAGTGGCAGAGGCCGTACCTTCCTTTCTGACGCCTTGAAGGCATTACTCAACGAATGCCGAATCGTGCTTCGCACAAGTACAGTGTGCCACCCTCAGACGAATGGCATGACGGAGCGCTTCAACCGTACTCTTGGCAAAATGCTGGCGATGTACATCGCCTCTGATCATTCAAATTGGGACCACGTTCTCCCGTTCGTCACCTACGCGTATAATATTGCCGTACAAGCTACTACTGCTGCTTTCGCCCTACTTTATTCTATATGTACAGTGAACATTTCAATACAGTAGACACTACTCTTCCATATAAGCCTGATGAGTCCTAAAGTACTACTCTGTCCAAAGCTGCCCGACATGCTGAAGAATGCCACCAGCTTGCCCGCTCCTTTTCTACCGAGGGCCAGTGGCAGCAACAATGCCGTAAACCTGGGGACCGTTCGGCTCCAAACTTTCTATCTGGTTCATTGGTATGGCTTCGGGTACCTGCTACTGCACCTGGCCGCTCCGCGAAACTTGTTCCAGAATACTTCGGACCATACCACGTTGTAGTGAAAATGTCACTCGTCAACTACATCGTGGAGCCCATCATGCCATCCACAGACCTACGCTACCGCGGCCATGACATTGTCCACGTCTCTCGCCTCAAGCCCTCCTAAGACCAATTAGTTGTTCCTTCTCCCTTCAACATATTTGCACAGCGCAAGACTACGAGTAGTTACGACGTAACCACAGAAGAAGAGATAAGGAGAGAAAGAGCGCTCTTTCTGTCTTGTCTCATCTTCTGTAGTTACGTCGTAACTACTCGTAGCCTTGCGCTGTGCAAATATGTTGATTCCCAATCACCAACTAACCCAAACGTCTGTGTTATCAAGGTTATTCTCCCTAATCTGCCAGGATTGCGCCTTCTTCTACGGAGAGCGATTGTAGTGAAGAAGAGTGGTCTGAGCTGCATTGCTCTGCGCCTCAGGGGCATCGCCATCAGCATGAGCTCATGCTTGCTGCAGCTTGGCTGGACGCTGCTGACTGTTACGCCTTCTTCGTTTTAGTCTGCAAATAAACCCCATAACAAAATAACTAAATAAAAAATAATCAAAAGAGCTTCACATCCCGGATAACATACACATTGCAGCAGCTTGCTTTTATTTTGCAGTACTTGAACCAGAGATTCTTCACGAAAGTATGGGGCACGGCTGTTCTGTTCAGAAAAAAAGTAGGGATAAATTTTTACCACTGTTTGCGAAAACAACGCTGACTGTTTCGGGCATATAAATAGATCGGCGACGTTGCCTTTCATAAGCGTGTGCGGAAAAGGAAAGTATGACTGGCTGCTCGAGCATAATATCGAAGACACGCATAAAAAATGTTTTGGTCTTCGCGTCGTTGTCATCACCGACGTCTGCAGTTTATCCTGTAGGGGATGGTCGAATCGGCGGCTGTGTACGAAAGTTCGACGCGCCGACGCCGACGAACACCTTGCGCATTAATAATTCATAACTTCCGGGTCGTTGCCCGTGCATGCTGCTGACAATGCACCCTCTTTGATGTATTCAGTCACCATCATACAAGCTGACGAAACAGTATTTTTCGCGTAGTGCTTCAGGTGCCATGCCGACAATGCGACTAGGATTAGTAGTAGAACATTGAAACGTATATTTTACACCTGAGCTTTTCTGATATGGCCAATGTTTGCCGTGTGGATCCGAGATAGAGAATAATCATCATCACGGCCCCACATGGACTGAATGACCGCTCATCAGTTTCGCACAGGTGGCTAACAAAAGAAACTGCAAACGTTCCCACCTCGTCTGCTGCAGTGCAGCCTTGCGCGATTCAATAAAAGCTGTGCAAAATTTTTATCATCTCTGTCTGATTAACTCACAATTCACAGGTCGGCGAACTCGGACTCACTAGGACTCAAATTAAGCCATGAGTATTCGAGTGAATCCGATTGAAAAGAACTTACATGAGTGTGAGCCCGAATGTGTTCGACCCAGCAAAAAATTGGTAAGTCTGAGTCCTAAGCGCAAGATACATTTCTTGAGCGAATCTGAGTGAGCTCCACTTTCTTTTTTCGACCTATAGTTCTCTCTTTTGAGCTTCAGCATTACTACGTGTTTCCGTAGAATTAATATTTATGCTGACGCCTATTCAACCTAATTCAAAGCAATGTCTCCCATACACAATTTCAAAGTTTATTATTCAGAGGAGCAAATTACTTAAGGAGTGCGTTGATGCCCCCCTCCCGACCTCCAGGGAAGTCTTCCAGAGAAGTTGTTGATAAATATGTTATGTGATGACCCTTTAAAAATGATTCAGCTGATATGCGAGCACTCGTAGCTCATATTCGAAAGTACTATATCAATGGTGCCATGAAGAACACCAATACATGAAATATTGGTGTTGAAGACCATTGATAACTTGGCCGAGAAAGCTAATTGCCAGGCTAACGGGCTGATGTGTCTTGTCCACTCAGACTCACTCAGACTCCGATCGAGCAGCGAGTAAACGTCTGAGTGAGTCTGGGTGAGATAGAGTCCGATGATTTTGAGTCTGAGTTTGACTTGAAGAAAATTTTGATAGTGTGAGTCCGTGTGAGTCTCGCTGAGTAAAATTTTCATGAGTCTGAGTCCAAGTGAGAGTCTAAAACATGAAATGTATTTTATGAGTGAGTCTGAATTTACTCTACAGATTTTTCCTACCTATGCTCATATTTATATAGCCGACCAACTTTAAGACGTTTCGCGAAATCATTCAGGCGCTTAACTTTCACAACTAATCTATGACATATGCGGTGCCCTGTTTTGTGTGTGTGTGAAGTTGATGCTCAGGCATCATGTATGTCAAGAATGAAAGATGGAGGAAGAGGAAGATGAAGGGTGTTCTAGTCCTGAATAATTAAAGTTAGCTCCTCTAAACGTCGATCCGAGCAGGGAACCCCTGTTAAGAATTTTTTTCGAAATCATGAAAGAAGCTTTTCCACCAAAAATGTGCGCATATACGAGCTTGACGCGTAGACAGATGTTTCAAAAAATATTCCGAACAGGTATCCTGATTCCGAGTGTGATTTTACAGTTTCTTTTTATAGTGCTGCATTACCGTTTTGGGCGACAATATACCAAGCGCGATGCATATCTAGTCATGACAGCCATGTGCTTCAACAACAAAAATGTTGGACATATTTTTTTAGTAAAATAAGTCATATTTTCTACTGCAAACGACTGGTTTTATTCTTTATATTTGGATAATCTTAGGGACTGACTGAAAGTGACTGTAGAGTTTTTATAATGCACTAGATTCTAATTAAATTTATATACGAGTAGCGCTCTTCCTCAGGAAAAACTAAGGAGGATTAGTTCATCGTATGCTATACAATAACGTGTAGAACTGAGAACATCCAAGCTCACGTTTCGGAAAAGGAGATCAGGAGATTAAAACACTCACCCCTAAGTGTTACTCTTACTAGTTGGCGCATTTTTGGCATAAAACACCTCCGCCTAAATAAACTAATACTCTGTGGAAGTCTTTCCCAACTTGCAAACTTCCCAGCTTTTCATACCTTACATGCGAGGTTATTGCAACAAGAAGCGAAACACGCGATGTCACTATTTTCGAGATTTTAGCAGATGGTAAGAAAAATCTTGTGATTGACCCTGGGAGTATAAGTAATACGTAAGTTTTCGGTAATTACAAATTTGGAGAAGTGGCGAGACATCATACTCATGTTCGAAAAGATTTCAGCCCCGTTGGTGAATATCTGCACGAAACACTATAACTCCAGAGCCAAAAGGATGACCAAACGCAATAAAAAGTCCATTCATTGAAAACATTTCATGATTTCAGTAACTCACAGAAAAATTACCAAAGAAAACGCGTATTTTTATAGAACAACTGTGCACGACGCTGTTTAAGGGCGCTCGATTTCTTGCTCAGACGTTTTTTTTAAGCACTCCAGAGCAAATGGACTACTCATGAAAAAAAAAAAACGGTAAAGGGCAAATTTTGTTATGGAAACTGCGAAATAATAGAAATGCGTAAATACGCAAACTTTTGTCTGCAAAAAAAAACGAAAACAAAAGAACTAGATACTCTCGGAAAATCATCTCGTACCCACAGAATATTTAAACATATATTTATTGAAATTCGTTGCGTCTACACTGTGTATTCAAAGAACAAAAAAGCCGGCGAATAGCCATTCACCACACGCCCCAATGCATCGTAACCTGTCCTGCAGAGGGCGCTAAGGGAGTTGGGTGGAGCGGCTTCTAGGAGCTGCGTCACGGCGTTGCGTGGGTAATCAAAGCGTGACCATTAAAATTCATTATTCAGTTCGGTGGTGTGGATACTACGTACGGACAGATGTCGTTGAATCGCTTTGTAGGCTACGTTCCAACAGGCACCCTCCCAAACTTCCGCGCCATAAGTTGCGTAACCGGCGTCCCTATCTACGTCCCCTATTTCTCTTCGACGAAGTGAAATCGGACACTGCTGCATCGCGTGGCACTCTTCGAACCACAGCACAAAATGTTTGATGCCTTTCCGGGGAGGGGACCGTGTTGCCACTGGCTGGTTCGATTGCGCCCTTCGGGCATTTTCACCGTGCCATGCGACGTCGACAGGTGGTGTGATTCGAGGTGGCACTTACTGTCGTTTTTGCTCCTACTAGCTGTTAGTCCGGCTAAGTTTGAAAACCATTGCTCACGAGTCTTCAGTGTGACTGAAAACTGACTGCTTCTTAAAAATTGTAAATAACGTTTATTACAATTATTCGATATGAAAATTCGAACATATATTTATTGCAATCAGACTACTTAATAAATATCTCATTTGTGTCGTATATATCAGATAGTGAACCTCAACGAAAGTTCTGCCTCCCTACAATCTTCGGGAGGCATTGTTTAAGAGGCTCGCAGGGGCGTCGTGGCTCCCCTACAATGGTTTTGAGTTTTTGGACCATTCCCTTGTTACCCTCTAGTTCGGCTACAGAATAAATTTATCGTTTGACATGAAAAGCGTTCTCATAAATTGAAGGATCGAATTCAGAAATTTTTTGCAGACGCGTCAAATGACTATCTATCTGCATACGTGTTTCAAAAACTTTTCCAGCAGTTTCGCGGAAAATTGAGAATATACTTTGCGTGCTCAATGCCCGTACTTGAAGTTCTTATTCGTGGCAGAGGACATAATTGCAAGCGTCGTTGTCACATGCAGAACATAAGTATTTGTGAAACTGCACTGTTTTCAAAACCAATTGACACTTTTAGAAGAATTCTTGTAAATCCGCATGAAGAACATTATGGCATATTTATTAGAAGAAAAAGTATAGGCTACGTTTTTGGCGAATAATACATTATACGTGGAACTTTCGCCCCACTGCGCACTTGCTTTCCAGGGCCTGTTTGGTTGAACAGGCCAATGCTTTCACAAATGTGTTGAACTTGGGAGAAAAGCAGTTGGTATGAGTTATGCAGAGTCAGCGCATTTTTATGGGGCCTAGCGTACACTGGTGCTGCAAAGCGCAAAGGGAGTTCCCGTGCCGCCATTGTGACCCCTTACTGCCAACGAACGACGCCGGTCGGTTCCGCGAAGGGGAACGCAGATGTCCTACGCAAGGAAAGCAAGGTGATCAGCGCGGTCCTTCATATGTTTGACCAGCGGTTGGAATAAACGGGATGAGCCTAGAGGAAAGCGTGTCTCGCAAGAGCGAGGTGAGGTACTGGTCGTCTGGTTTCAAGTTTATTGTTTGGCACTCACGTGTGCCCTTTGAGAATGCAGTAAGGACATGGAAGTAGTTTTAGCCCCTGGGCCGATTGATATGGATGGCTGTACGATGAAAAGACGTTGTCTGGTCAAGAGATGCTTTAATCATTTTACTTATTTAGAAAATACTGCTGTCACTGAAGCCCAGGGCAGGTGGGGTACAATAAAATAAACAATATAGGCAAGCGTCGAGAAAAATTATTCCCATGAACAAATTAGCAAGATTACAAAAAAGTGATACAACAAATGTAACAAAATATGTCAATTATATATATATATATATATATATATATATATATATATATATATATATATATATATATATATATATATATATATATATATATATATAGGAATAAACAATGACAGAAATGGAGTGATGTCTTAAAGCACAGAAAAAAATAATATGCACATAGGCACAACCAAACTTATACACAGTGATGATGGATCTGCTCGGGTCCAAACCTGAGCCTTCGCTCCCCTTAACATCCAAACACCCTTTTTCTACACTATGGTCAAACAAAGTCAAAGGGTCTTAACACAAGCCACTCAAGCGTGGGGGCTCGCATCACCACAACTAATTGCAGAAATACTTTCGTAACAGACGCAGCATTGGTAAAAAGCGCTTCACAAAATGAAACACGCGAGGAGAGAAATTGTCTGCTCAACACGCGTCGTCCCACTCTCTCTCCAGTTAAACCGATTATCAGTCCTGACGTCAGTCAGTATCAAATCCCAGGCATGAGCTCCATCGGCTTTCGCGCTAAACGTCGCTTCGTAGAAGCCACGCTAACGCGGTGAGAACGTCTGACAATGCGTGCACTCAACAGCGAGATGCGCCGTCAACCCAAGAACGTTCGGTAAAGACATGCAGTAGGGGGCAAGCTCGTCCACGCGCTACGAAAGCCGTATTCTCACCAAAGGGTGAATGCATACCGCAACCATCCGTCTTAGTCGGTGGAGCGGTCGAAAACTTTACTTCCATGTGCTTGCGGCATTTTCGAAGGGCACACGTGAATGCCAAACAATCAACTTAAAAACCATACGACCTCGCGTCGCCTGGCTCCTACGAGAGACGCTTTCCAGTCAAATTTTTCTTTTGTCCCAACAGCTCGTCAACTGTGTGAACGACTGAGTTACCTTTTTTTTTCTTGCGTGAGATATGCGTGTTTTGCGAACTGGCTCACGTCATTTGTTGGCAGTAAGTGGTCCGAATGGTGGCATGGTAGCTCTCCCTGCGCTTTATAGCACCCGTGTACGTTCCGTCCCACAACAATACGCGGACTCTGAATAGCTCGTACTAATAAGTGCAGTTAAAAAACAATTATTGGTACAATATTGTTTCGCACTTTTGATTCCTCGGAGGATATAAAGGTCCGCGCGAATAGTATTGTGTGCACATGGAGACAACGGATAATTAACTGCTTGCCATTAACAAGCATAGTCGTCATTGACACGGAGAGAATGACAGCTGCCCTAACGTGAAGAATATTCGAGGTCAAACACGGTCACGACGCCTATATCTGTTACACCCGCTTGTATAATACACATAACAGCAATTCTTACGCACGATTTGGCAGCAGCAATGGGCATTGGCTGGTGATAACAACGCCAGCCAGTTTTACAAAATAGGAAAAAATACAGCCACCTATAACGACTTGGCTCTCTTGGCAGACTTCCGAACCGCACTCATTCATAAATGTTGATCACCGAGCACGCCACACTAAACCCAACCATTACAATCTTTTCGAGTGGTCAAACTAGATAAGAGGAGGAACAAAACATGGCTGCAGACAGCTGTGGGCAGTATGGCTGGGACGACCCCTACCCGACTCCCGGCACTAAATCACCCATTAGCCATGACTGAGTCCAATCTCAGCATCTCATCTTGTTCTGTCTTCTGTTCAAAACCAAATACTCCCGAAAGTAGCAGTGCTTGGCGAGGCACAGAGGCATATACGTACAGAAGCAGATTATTTCATCAACGTTGGTCCGGACAGCACATATGTATATCCTTTGATTGGTAGAAGAGATATTTTCGGCATCAAGAGCTGATGAGAGTGATGCCAGAATTTGAAATGTTGCTACGGGTGACGTATGAAAATCAACTAATCCACTTTATCCGTTTCTGCAGCAAGCTCAGTGAGGGTCCGATTTTACTCTCACCCGTGATGTTCGGCTAGCAACAAGTTGCGCCACATATGCGCAGTTCGTGATCCTTGAGAGCACCGGTGATAGACGCCACTTTTGGTGGTTGAGGCACCACGGGGACGGTATGACAGGGCTATCCTCTGACGATTACTTCCCACTTCCTTTTTCATGGGGACAAACGAGGCAGAAAAGCATGCTTAAAATAGAGAGCATCCATTGTGTGTCCGCGCCCAACCTTGACACGGGATGGCCGATACCGAAAAGATTCCCTCACCTTGCCTCCTGTGTGACTATCAAGGTTTCAGACGAAAATGCCCACGCAGCCATTGCAGGCATCGAGCAGCACAAAGAAGCTGTTACTGAACCTGTACATCCTATTTGAACTTTGCTGTCATTGCTGCGTTTACTTTCATTATTACTTTTATAATAATAATAAAACTAAACACAGCAACTTATCACAAACCGCAACAGTGCGAAAGAACGCAGCACAGGACCATGTTAGAGAAGCGTAATTTTATTTTACTTTTTATATTTTTATTTTATTTATTTTATTTTCACCAAAACAGATACAATTGCGAAAATTGGGGAGACGGCAAAAAACTGCAGTTATTGCCGCTTGACTAAGCACCGTCCACCCTACGTCAGCAATGAGAGGGTAAAAAGGAAATACAATAAAATGAACAACTACTATACAGCAAGTAATAATACAAGCAAAAGGAAAAGTAAATGACAGGCCTAAGGTATACAAACAAAACGGAGAAGAACGTAGCATAAATCAAAATATTACATTCCTCTAAATGTTTGGCGTGAGGGTTCTTGGACGAAACATTTATGGTGGGTATTATGAAGGAATATCGCGCTGTGCATGCCTTGTTACAGAAAAAGATATCTTAACATCAAAATTTAGCTCAGCCACCGGTTATATGTTTTTTTGTTGTGCTGTTATTTTATTTTCTGCTCTATTACTTTCCATGCGTTAGCTAACTTTTGGCTTGTGCATTCAAGCAGTTATAATTCGATAGTTTTGAAGTCTCTAATGGCTGCGATTCGTTATAACCGTGCCAAAGTTTATAGCCACATAACTTAGTGGACCTTTTAAGTTGATGAGGCCATGAGTAACGCATGTTGCTGGGTGAGTCTGTCGTACAGTCGTTGCACCAGGTGCTGTGCAAAAATAGATAAATAATAAACACACTTATAAAAAAAAGAACCGGGATGGCCTCAGAATCGTGAGTGGCTGTTATTAGGCAGAAAACCTTTACTATACTACACAAACTGCAACTTCCTTCTGCGACTTGAAGGAGCGTTCAAAATTGCACTAAGAACCATACCGATTGGTTCTTGCAGTGATCGACAGGAGATCTATATACGAAATCCCTCTGACATGGAGGAAATTTGAAATATCGGCCAAATGGGCGACTGAATAAATCAAAGACTGAAAAAACACCAGCTTGCGATAAACAATAGACAAGGATTTAATCTGCCTCCTCATTGCAGCGCATACCCGTTGGCTGCCTATGATGAACCGCGGCAGCATTTGCTGGCGGCACCAAAAGTTTTAGGCTGTGTCAGGTGCCAATTGGCGTGAGCATACCACGCCTTCTTCGTCACGAGGTAAAGACAAAGACGTTTGAGTCAGTGAAACACCCTTGCATGGTAACGAAAGGACGGTTTCTCGCATGCATGTAGATATATTTGCAGTTTGCGTTCTGTATATATGAATTTTCTTCTCGATAAAACGCATTCACGAGTCTGCACCCATCGAAGTTCTCTTCTTGTCCATGTTTCCTTACCCTATTTATCGTCTACTCCATATTATCACGATGTGCTTCTTGTTACCTAAAACAAAATGCAGTGCTTCGCTCGATCCGATGGATCTTGTTGCTTTAAAAAATTAACGAAGATGAAGAAGGAAGAACACGAAGGAACTTCCTGTTTGTAGAATAAAAATAAGTGAATAAATAAATAAAAATAAAGGCGATTATATTCGATTACTTACGCCTAGACCCCACCGGCACGCGCAGCTTGTTATAGCTGATCAAGCCGACCTATTTCTCTCTGCTCTCGCTCGTGCAGAAGCCATGCATACCTCTCACTGCCCATGTCAGGTTCGTTAGTAAGAGGACAGAATAAAAACACGATGGTTTCCCAAAGAAAGCGTCGAGCAATTATGCTGTCTCAGAAATGTCGCAGACAGATCACCAACAAGCATCCCGCATACACTGACGTTATCTTGTAAAATAAATCAGTTAGTGGAATGATAACTCCAGTACCCAACTCTATTTTCAAAAGCCGGGCTATGAACCGAATGTCCACAGAGCGTCGCAAACTATTCTCATTACTCAGTCACACAATGGTCTCTCCTCAGAGTACGCGAAACTGTGAATTAATCAGAGCACATTCATCACTCGAAAGATTTGTGCAAAAGCCTAAATTTGACTTTTACCAATATTAGGAGAAGGTTCACACAAACTTTTGCTATTTATTCGTAACTTCTCTTTTTATTGTCTTTTTTCTCTCTTCTGGTATGCTTTATTTCTTTTACAATACACTATACAGAGTACCATGCAAGTGTTTGGAGCTATACATGGTGTTCAGTGAGCAATACTGTGTAATACAGAGCCGAAAATGCAGTGACCGAAGCCCCGACGGTAAACTTCTAGTACCATGCCACAAGTCATGCAAAGCATTTCTACGCGTCACGTTTCGTCCATCAGGGCAGAAACTGATATAGAATTGATCTGTGGCGTCTAGCAGCTCTCTCTCGTCGTCGTCTTCATTACGAACTGGCGCACGCATTTTTGCACTTTATTTCTTTTTTTAAACTTGTGATATTGCAGCTTTTGTGTGGATTTCGGCCTCACAAACGCTTCATTGCCATGTCTCTTTGCGTATGCACAGTTCTACTCACGGATTGACCTGGGGAGGTTTCTCGGCAATAGGCGAGACGGATTCGCTCTCCCGGAGCACGTGCCATTACGACGTGACATGAGTTTTCGATTAGCGGTGAGAGTGCCTGAGTGAGCGCCTAATTTAATTTAATTTGATGTGAGCGGGATGACAGGTTGTTGCACGTTAAGTGCTGGCAGCATTTCTAACTTGATTACGTCACCTTCTCACCAGACGTTTGTTCACAGTGGTCATGATTGGGTGCCTTGACAAGTGTAACTGCATTATATATAAAAACAACTTGAACTGGAAGAGTGATTATTTGCAACGTACCTCAAGTAACTGAAAACATAGATATAAATATATATATATATATAATATATATATATATATATATATAATATATATATATATAATATTACTTCCAGAATAGTGCAGTATAGTAACAAAACAATAATTTATTTTATTTATTCCTAACAGCTTCGGCTCGCGGACCAACCTTCTTTGGAGGATCCAAGCACAATGATACGTATTCTCGTAGCAGAGGGCCACCCTTCACAGTTTGTAGGCTCCCGAAACGAAAAGAAAAAGGAAAAGCGAAAAAAACGACACAAACGGACTAACGAGGCAAGCGATAGACAAGAAGAAGAAGAAGAAGAAGAAGAGAAGAAGAGAGAGTGACGGAGAGTCGCCCGAAGCGGGCGGGCAATGATTAAATTCAGCAAAAAAGTGCAGTAGCAGTGGAGCAATATCTTCAAAGATGCATCTATTAGGCTTACGCAGGTCGTAATACAACACAGTACACGTAGGGGGATGGAACCTAAAGAGGAAGAACAGGTGTGGCTAAAATAGTGATGTTTGCCCTATTGCAAAAACCAGCGCCACTGGGTACCAGCGTCCAGTGCCATGCCTGATTATGGGCCCAGTATGGCACTGGTACCAGCGCCTCCCAGCGCAGGTACTGGGACGCTGGAGCAGTAGCGTCCCAGTACTCTGCGCTAAATGGCTTCCCAGGGATAAAACGGGGGCGCCCATTCGCCATAAATAAATATATATAAGTAAACAACGCGAATTCATATTAAAATTAAACAATAAAAATTAAAAAAGCACTGCACGACAGGATTTGACCTCGCTACCTCCTGATCTCTAACCGAGTACGCTACCCACTATGCCACACCAGTTTTTTTGTATTACCTGTTTTTCTTTTCAGGTGTTCACACTAAAACATGAATGATAAAATACACTTGGACCAATATTTGAACCGAAGTGCTCACATTAAAAATTTTTTTAGGTTGCGCAGTTCCTCTAACATTGTTAGCCGGCTGGGAGGTTCTTCATGTTGTTTATACACCACAGTGATATACCGCATATTTGCAATGAAGTTCTCCCGGACAGGACGTATGTTCTGGTCAAGATGTCTGTAAGCCATTGTGGTCTGCCGGATGCCGTGAAGGCTAATTAACATAAAAATGTCGTATGGTATGCTGTCGTCATCATCCACACAGAGAAAACGAATGCCGTGGCTTGTAATGGGGAGATATTTTTTCAATGTTGTTTGAAGGATGTCCCAATGAAAGACAGCGTCCTAGCAATAAAAAAACACATGGTCTTTTGACTCAGGTGTTTTACAAAGTAAACAATTGGTTGTCCATGGTACATCAATTCCCTTGTCCGCTAGCCACTGCTTTACGGGGAGAGTCTTGGAATGCAATTTAAAAAAGAAAGTTTTTGCCCCTGCTTTTACTTTCATCCTTTTGACCCTTTTCAAAACGTCCTGTCCGGGTCCTCAATTGAGCATAGATCTGTACAAAGGGGTTGGGAACAAGACATCACGGAGATCCCTATACAGATTTTTCGCTTAATAGTTGCAAGATATTCCAGCGAAAAATGCACTTTCAAAAACTCAAAAGACTGTATAACTTCCCTCAAAAAACCAGTCACATATCGGCACCTACCACTGTTTGTAGACACAACAAACTCTGGAATGCGTGATGGACAGCCTTACCTTTATTACTGTTTGCAGAAATTTGTTTATTTGATCCCGACGGAAAATAAGCCGACAGACAACTTGTCTAATAATAAATGACATAAACCGAGTCTGCCATTGCAAACGGACTGGAATAAATTAGACCGGCTTGTAGGTTCCCACGGCGATTTCCACACAAACACAGCAAAACTGTTGTGAAGCTTCTGTACATTCACGCGTGACATACAGATAACTTGTATGACATACCACATCTTGGATATCAAAAATACTTTGCATACAGTCGCACGTGCGAATATAGACAGATCCCGACCAACCCAGGCATTTGTTTTTTGCCTGAGGGTTTCTGCTTCACATTTCCAGTAATCCGCGTTGTCGCGATAGCTGTCCGAGGGTACACCGAGGTAGTTTAGGGGTTTGCGTTCCCATTAAGGTATACCTCGGGCCTCACATCCCAATTGCCGTACCAAAAGGCAGTTGTTTTATGCCAGTTATTTACACTGCCCATCATGTCACAAAATTTATACTATGCCACACCAGAACCTGCTGATAGAGTTGTAAAACGACTATTTATCCGGATAACGCGCCATTCAACTTTATTCTTACATGTCGCACAGTCAAGACCGACACGATATTCCTTTCCAAATAACAAATGCGTCTTGATTCGACAGTGACAAACGTCTTCCGGGCACCGAATGACGAGCAGATATTAGCAAGAGCGCAAAATTTTTTGAAGCATCTACGTCTTAACTCTGAAAAATCTCAAATTGACTGGAGGAACAGCCACAGATTGTCAGCTGTTGCTTCCGATAGTCTTTTTTTTCTTTGATAGTCGTTTCTAGCGCTTGCTTCTGGTAAACAAGTGCAGATGATTTACATGTCTTGTTTGGTAGATATCTACGCACACGAATGAATATTGAGTATTTTTCTTTCGCGCAAGCGACGACGTAGCTGTACACATCTGGCGTGCCAGATTACATATTTGCATTTATATCGATACCTGCAACTAAGAAACAGCCGAAGAAATTACTAATGCAATCCGCTGAAAAAGTATGCCAGTATGTTAGTAAACTAACGCTTACCAAATTGCCGACTCGAAATCGCGTGTTCTTACGTACGAGTCAGAGAAGTACTGGTTCCTGCGCTCAGAAGGAAGCTTTTGGTGACAGCCTACGGTGCTGAAAGCACGACACATCGATCGTCGCCGCTCCTTGTGCGGGCACCACACACGTGGATACATGGTCGATTTAGGCTCAGGGATGTCTCAACTGTACTTTACAGTCATTCTTACACTTTAGAGTTGTGCTACTTAAAGTAAATTGCACCGGCAGCAGGTACATCGACGTGGGTGGCACGATAGGCCTCGCCGGGACAGGGCACTGGGTAAGGCTGCTTTTGAAGCAGCTGAGTTGCGATGCCTGAGGTTTCTGTATTTAAGCTTCGAAATATTTCTAACTGTTACCTAAACTGTAGCTGAAGTAAGTGGAAGGTCATTCAATGCCAGATATGCATTTACGGTGTGGCGATGGTGAGCGACAGCCGTTTTTCTGGCCTCCGCTGGCAGTAAACAGTGGGCGTGCCAGTATACAGATATATGCAGTTATATCAATACCGACAATTATTAAAAGACCCTTAGAAAAACCATTGTAATCCGCTGAAAACGTATGTCACGGAGTCAGTTCCCGAAGGCGTACTAAATTACCAACTGAAAATTGCCTGTTGTTACATATCAGTCGGAAAGTACCGGCTAAGTGCGGCCGGCAGCTTTCGGTGACAGCCTGCGTAGCTAAAAGCGCGACGTTCGATCGTCAGCGCTCCTTGTGCGAACATCGACACAAAACAAAATAGTTGATTTAGGTTCATGGATGTCTAAACTATACTTTACAGTTATTATCACACTTTAAAGTTTTGTGTACATGAAGCAAGAAGCACCGGTAACATATATACTAACGCGGCTGCATGACAGGTTTAATGCTCGCTGGGCCGGGCACTGGGTAAGACCGCTTACGTATGCTCGGTATCTGTTAAAAAAAATACGTATGCTCGGTATCTGATAGGGTAGCATCCATTCGTGCTGTCGAATCAAGCGTTTTATATTAAACGACACCGAAACAAACCACGGCACACACTACAATAACATGCACGCTGCAGTTGCGCTGGTAGAAAATTGCGTGCTCCAGTATTAACCAGCGCTTGCCAGTGAAAATTCCAGCTCTTCCAGCACTTCGAAGTGCGCACTAGCATCACAGGGGCTGAGCCAGCGTCCCTACCAGTAAAACACAGCATTTTCCCAGTGCGCCCAGCGAAGGGCCAGTGATTACAAGCGTGTACCAGCGTCTCCAGCGTGTACCAGTGCCAAAAAACGTACTGACATCACGCTCTTTTCGCAATAGGGTGACGCAGTTAGAAAGAGAAGAGCTTGCCAAATACGAACAAAAAAAAAAGAGATTCACAATTAAGGGCAAGAAAGAAACGATATTGAAGCGAGGCGGTGCATGGGAGGCAATAATATATCCTTCCAGCTATCCTTCCACCACGTATATAAATCAAACTGCAACTTCTCGTCAATCTCCCCAGAATAGCACCAATGTCACCATTGTGGTTAAAGGGCCCCTCAAACCCCTCCAATATTTTCCAAAACATTTCAGGTTCTATTTTCCGGTGCCCGCCATTCCCGCCACTGACATGTGTGACATCACCAGTAACACTCAATTACATCACCACTTTGAATGCTTGCGATTGCGCGAACGACAATCGACGACTTCCGGTCACTCTGCAAACAGCTGAGCGCGCACCCCTTGCTGTTCTTGGTCGTGTTGCCGCTTGCGGTGACGTGAACACGCGACATGAGGAGGAACATTCAGCTGACTTAGCGAGAAGGCGCCAAGAGGTTTTGAAAGTGGGTAGGGTAGGAAAGAGGCAAAGAAGCAATCGTCGCGTTTCGATCATCAAACGCATGTAGCTCCACTAATACGGCACCGTTTCGAAAAATTCTCACGACTACGTGTTCGTTGTAAACTCGAGCACAACTTCCTCACCTCAACTAAATTTCGTCCAGTTGGTGATTTAGGGCCCCTTTACCTTTTTCCTATTTGGTCCTCTCACCAAAAATACCTTACTGACATGTTAAAACGAATTCAGAACAGGGCAAGTCGCCTCATTTCTCACGATTACAGCTATCAATCTAGCGTCACACAAATCAAACTTGGCCTTTCATTGCAATCATTGAGTACTCCACGTGACATCGCCTTGCTGACACTGTTTCCCAAATTCATTCGTTCATCTCAAACAACACTAGCATGCTTGAAAAGTCCCTACTTCACGCCACACAGGCTCATGATCACTTTAGCTATACCCACATTTACGGATCAACACATGCATTCAACTGCTCTGCGCTTCCTCGCGCAGTCCGATGTTGGAAGTCCCTGCCAGATAGCATCGCATGTCTGACAACCTATAATGGTTTTCGTGACGCATTGACCAATTATCTGGCCAACGAGGTGTAAAAATGTTTGACATAACCGCAGTGTGCTCTCTTCGTTGTAACCTTTTTGCAGTCTCTTAATGTAATGCCCCGTAGTGACGCTTATATTTCCTTATTATCTGTTTTATCTTTGCTAATGTTCTTGATTTCTTTTTTATTTTGTACTGTTCTTTTTGTTATGTGATCTGCTACATGACTGCTGTTCATGAACGTCGTGTTTTTGTAACTAGTACGGAAGTCCACTTTTTTGTACTGCTCCCCTTACACAATGCCTCAACTAAGGCCTGTAAGGTACTTTTAAATAAATAATAAATAAATAATAAATCTGGCAGCTGAAACAAAGCTGCTATCAAAATCTCTAACCTTCTGACCCGCCTCTGGCACAATTGAAGAGCTTAAACTTTTACCAAGATTTGGACAACTTTGCCAACCTTGCGTCTAAAAGATTACTTTCATGATCGAAGCAGCACACGACAAATAAATTTTCAGATAATCATGGAATCCAAGTGAACAACGAGACAAATATCTAGACATGTACATTTTAGCCATCCAAGAGGCCATAATCAGGGAATATGAAAAGCACCGACTCACTCACAACAATCTGTCTCAGGAGGAGCGGGAACCTTTGCGCAGTTTAAGTGATAGCCATAGCATCATTATCAAACCAACTGATAAGGATGGGGCTGTGGCTGTACTCGACAGGACTGACTACATCAAGGAAGGGCTTCGCCAACTGGCAGATGAAAGTTTCTATAAAGAACTCCCTTGAGATCCGAAACGGGATCATGAAAGTACAATTAAATCCTCAATATTATCGTTACGTAAGAGTGGTAAGATAGGTATGTTTTCGTAAGAGAGGTACGCCTTCGTGATGAAAACAAACTATATTTTTCGAACATATTTAACTCAACGCAAAGGCGTACAGAAAACGTTTGGAAAGCACTTAGTGGTACGCTTAGTAATCCACTGGAGGCATTAACACAAACTGTAAAAGATGGTACAGAAATTCAAGAACCTGAATTGCCTGATGCTTTAACGACTTCTTCTTGTCAGTTAGTGGCACTACAACCAGAAGTACTGCTCTAAAATGTATGAATATACTAAACAATCAAACAACATTTATAGAGCGAATTTCACAGAGTGTGTTAGTAGCGACCTTTTTGACACTCAGTAATAGCAAAGCCATTGTCACGAACAATATTCAAATGAAACCTGTTAAATAAGATAGTGACATACTAGCACCCTGTATTACCTACATTTTCAACTTATGTTTGTTCACAGGACATTTCCCGCGAAACATGCAAATAGCAAAGTAACAGTTATCTATCAAAAGGGTACCAGAAATGACATGTCCAACTACCGTTCTATATCGATTCTACCTGTGTTCTCGAAGGGATAGGAGAAAATAATTTTGAAACTTTAGACTGATTTTATTGACAAATTCAACTTGATTACTTCAGCACAGTATGGTTTTCAGAAAAATAAATCTACTGAGCTCGAACTATAGGCACAAAAATGCATTCTAGAAAACTTTGAGCCCCGAAATATGGTACTCAATTTTTTTCTTGATTTCTACAACGCCTTCGACCTCATTCATCATATAGTTCTACAAAAGTTGGATCTATATGGTATAACAGGCGTTGCGCACAAATTAATCACTTCATACTTGCAACACTGCATTCAATTCGTCGTAATTCAAGGCAATCATTCCGCAACAAAATCTATTA